>CM074724.1:6584733-6726146 GCA_037306005.1 Rhinophrynus dorsalis
TTCCCTCCCCACTAAATATATCCCAGTTCAGACAGGGCAGACCAGGCTCCCCACTAAATATATCCCCAGTTCAGACAGGGCAGACCAGGCTCCCCACTAAATATATCCCCAGTTCAGACAGGGCAGACCGGACTCCCTCCCCTCTTGACGTATATTCAGTGCAGACAGGGCAGACCAGGCTCCCCACTAAATATATACCCTGTTCAGACACGGCAGACCGGACTCCCTCCCCACGTGACGTATATTTAGTGCAGACAGGGCAGACCAGGCTCCCCACTAAATATATCGCCTGTTCAGACAGGGCAGACCAGGCTCCCCACTAAATATATCCCCAGTTCAGACAGGGCAGACCGGACTCCCTCCCCACTTGACGTATATTCAGTGCAGACCAGGCTCCCCACTAAATATATCCCCTGTTCAGACAGGGCAGACTGGACTGCCTCCTCACTAGATGTATATTCAGTGCAGACAGGACAGACCAGGCTCCCCACTAAATATATCCCCTGTTCAGACAGGGCAGACCAGGTTCCTCACTAAATGTATCCCCAGTACAGACAGGGCAGACTAGGCTCCCTCCCTACTAGACATATCTTCAATGCAGACAGGGTAGACTAGGCTCCCCACTAAATGTATCCCCAGTGCAGACAGGGACCGTAACCACCTGCCCCATCACCAGCTGAAAATGGACATCCCTTCCTGGTAGAATTCCACATTGTACATTCTAGAGCATTTGTATGAGAAGAATAAGACCATCAGAATACAATGCGAAATCGGAAGCTTTGGAGGGAACATCTTTGTCACCAGGGCAATGGCATCTAATAGTGACCTATGTAAGCTTCTGAAACCTTCTGAGGAGGCAACCATGTTGGTTAGTCGTGTAGGCTTAGGAATTAGTGAGATTGCCCCAATGATGAAAAACACTGAGGAGCCTGGCTAATTAATATTACAATAAATACAACACAGACATGTTAACTTGCTTTGAGCAGGATTCTCGCATAGTGAACATTAAAGGGATAGTAACACTTCGTTTTAACTTTATTTTATTTTGTAGGTAATTAAAAAAAACATGAAGAACAATATAAGTCTTATCTCTCAAACCTTTATGGTTTGAGAGATATTCACAAGCAAAGTTTCCCCTCCCGCCCCTTTTACCTAGTGTAAGCCATCTCTTCTCAGATGTGGAATGCAATCCATAGACCAGACAGATAACAGCAGGGGACAATCTTCTTCCTATGAGAACAATGAAAGCCCTGCCCCTCCTTGACAAGTTTTTCAGGTTTTTCACTTATCTTAATTGAAGATTGTCCCTCTCTGCAGTCTACCTGGGCACCTCCCTTCTGATCTGGCTGAACGGGGGGGGGGGGGTACTTTGTTTGTGAATATCTCTTAAACCATAAAGGTTTGAGAGATAAGACTTATATCATTCTTCATGTTTTTTTAATGCCTACAAAATAAAATAAAGTTAAAATGAAGTATTACTATCCCTTTAAAAGCAATGAGGAGTACATTCTTGATACTTTGCAGGACCCCCCACTTTAAACATCAAATTACTGACTTTCTGACAAAGAGTGATGAATTTGTACCCAGGAGAAATGATCAGCAGCATCTCTGAGGAAACCGGATTCAGTCAAAGAATATAAAGGTCCAATTATAGAGTGAGTAGGGGGCTGCACTGTGGAGGATGAGAGAAGGTTAGGGCCAGGGAAACCAACAGAAAGTGTAATGGGAAAGAAATCAGAAAAGAGATTTTGCCAGCAACATGATCAGCAATAACATCAACAAGAACATCCCAACATATTTCTGAACATGTCAATGTTATCAGAGAAAGCAAGTCAAGTAACTTATTTGCAGAGAAGCTCTGTCTGTACTGGGGATACATTTAGTGAGGAGCCCAGTCTGCCCTGTCTGTACTGGGGATACATTTAGTGAGGAGCCCAGTCTGCCCTGTCTGTACTGGGGATACATTTAGTGAGGAGCCCAGTCTGCCCTGTCTATACTGGGGATATGTTTAGTGAGGAGCCTGGTCTGCCCTGTCTGTACTGGGGATACATTTAGTGAGGAGCCCAGTCTGCCCTGTCTGTACTGGGGATACATTTAGTGAGGAGCCCAGTCTGCCCTGTCTGTACTGGGGATATGTTTAGTGAGGAGCCTGGTCTGCCCTGTCTGTACTGGGGATACATTTAGTGAGGAGCCCAGTCTGCCCTGTCTGTACTGGGGATACATTTAGTGAGGAGCCCAGTCTGCCCTGTCTGTACTGGGGATACATTTAGTGAGGAGCCCAGTCTGCCCTGTCTGTACTGGGGATATGTTTAGTGAGGAGCCCAGTCTGCCCTGTCTGTACTGGGGATATGTTTAGTGAGGAGCCTGGTCTGCCCTGTCTGTACTGGGGATACATTTAGTGAGGAGCCCAGTCTGCCCTGTCTGTACTGGGGATACATTTAGTGAGGAGCCCACTCTGCCCTGTCTGTACTGGGGATATGTTTAGTGAGGAGCCCACTCTGCCCTGTCTATACTGGGGATATGTTTAGTGAGGAGCCCAGTCTGCCCTCTCTGTACTGGGGATACGTTTAGTGAGGAGCTCAGTCTGCCCTCTCTGTACTGGGGATACGTTTAGTGAGGAGCCCAGTCTGCCCTGTCTGTACTGGGGATATGTTTAGTGAGGAGCCCAGTCTGCCCTGTCTGTACTGGGGATATGTTTAGTGAGGAGCCCACTCTGCCCTGTCTGTACTGGGGATATGTTTAGTGAGGAGCCCACTCTGCCCTGTCTGTACTGGGGATATGTTTAGTGAGGAGCCCAGTCTGCCCTGTCTGTACTGGGGATATGTTTAGTGAGGAGCCCAGTCTGCCCTGTCTGTACTGGGGATATGTTTAGTGAGGAGCCCACTCTGCCCTGTCTGTACTGGAGATATGTTTAGTGAGGAGCCCAGTCTGCCCTCTCTGTACTGGGATATGTTTAGTGAGGAGCCCAGTCTGCCCTGTCTGTACTGGGGATATGTTTTGTGAGGAGCCCACTCTGCCCTGTCTGTACTGGGGATATGTTTAGTGAGGAGCCCACTCTGCCCTGTCTATACTGGGGATATGTTTAGTGAGGAGCCCAGTCTGCCCTCTCTGTACTGGGGATACGTTTAGTGAGGAGCCCAGTCTGCCCTGTCTGTTCTGGGGATCCATTTATTGAGGAGCCTGGTCTGCCTGTTACTATATTCCTGTGTTACTATACTAGTATGTTACTATATTCCTATGTTACTATGCTAGTATGTTACTATATTCCTATGTTAAAGGGATAGTAATACGTCGTTTTATCTTTATTTTATTTTGTAGGCATTAAAAAAACATGAAAAACTATATGTCTTATTTCTCAAACCTTTATAGTTTCAGAGATATTCACAAGCAAAGTTTCCCCTCCCGCCCCTTTTACCTAGTGTAAGCCATCTCTTCTCAGATGTGGAATGCAGTCCATAGACCAGACAGATAACAGCAGGGGACAATCTTCTTCCTATGAGAACAATGAAAGCCCTGCCCCCCTTGACAAGTTTTTCAGGTTTTTCCCTTATCTTAATTGAAGATTGTCCCTCTCTGCAGTCTACCTGGGCACCTCCCTTCTGATCTGGCTGAGCAGTGTTACATCAGTAAAAGGGACGGGAGGGGGATACTTTGTCATTGAATTATTCTTGAACTACAACTCTGACAGAATTGAAATAACACTCTCCAAAGTCCATATACTATTATGAATTATTAGAGCTGCTTTTATTATGGAACATTACTATCCCTTTAAAGTGTTACTATATTAGTATGTTACTATATTGTATGTTACTATAATCCTATGTTACAGTGTTACTATATTAGTATGTTACTATATTCCTTTGTTACTATATTAGCATGTTACTACATTCCTATGTCACAGTGTTACTATATTAGTATGTTACTATATTCCTATGTCACAGTGTTACTATATTAGTATGTTACTATATTAGTATGTTACTATAATCCTATGTTACAGGTGTTACTATATTAGTATGTTACTATATTCCTGTTACTATATTAGTATATTACTATGTTACTATATTGCTATATTACAATGTTACTATATTAGTATGTTACTATATTCACGTTACTATATTAGTATGTTACTATATTCCTGTGTTACTATATTAGTAGGTTACTATATTCCTATGTCACAGTGTTACTATATTAGCATGTTACTATGTTCCTGTGTTACAGTGTTACTATATTGTATGTTACTATATTCCTATGTTACAATGTTACTATATTAGTATGTTACTATATTCCTGTGTTACTATATTAGTATGTTACTATGTTAACATGTTACTATATTCCTGTGTTACTATATTCCTATGTCACAGTGTTACTATATTAGTATGTTACTATATTCCTGTGTCACAGTGTTACTATATTAGTATGTTACTATATCCCTGTGTCACAGTGTTACTATATTAGTATGTTACTATATTCCTGTGTTACTATATTAGTATGTTACTATGTTAACATGTTACTATATTCCTGTGTTCCTATATTCCTATGTCACAGTGTTTACTATATTAGTATGTTACTATATTCCTGTGTTACTATATTAGTATGTTACTATATTCCTGGTTACTATGTAACTATATTAGTATGTTATTATATTGCTGTGTTTCTATGTTACTATATTAGTACGTTATTATATTGCTGTGTTTCTATGTTACTATATTAGTACGTTATTATATTCCTGTGTTTCTATATTACTATATTTGTATGTTACTATATTAGTATGTTACTATATTCCTGTGTTACTATATTAGTAGGTTACTATATTCCTATGTCACAGTGTTACTATATTAGCATGTTACTATGTTCCTGTGTTACAGTGTTACTATATTGTATGTTACTATATTCCTATGTTACAATGTTACTATATTAGTATGTTACTATATTCCTGTGTTACTATATTAGTATGTTACTATGTTAACATGTTACTATATTCCTGTGTTACTATATTCCTATGTCACAGTGTTACTATATTAGTATGTTACTATATTCCTGTGTCACAGTGTTACTATATTAGTATGTTACTATATTCCTGTGTCACAGTGTTACTATATTAGTATGTTACTATATTCCTGTGTTACTATATTAGTATGTTACTATGTTAACATGTTACTATATTCCTGTGTTACTATATTCCTATGTCACAGTGTTACTATATTAGTATGTTACTATATTCCTGTGTTACTATATTAGTATGTTACTATATTCCTGGTTACTATGTAACTATATTAGTATGTTATTATATTGCTGTGTTTCTATGTTACTATATTAGTACGTTATTATATTGCTGTGTTTCTATGTTACTATATTTGTATGTTACTATATTCCTGTGTTTCTATATTACTATATTTGTATGTTACTATATTAGTATGTTACTATATTCCTGTGTTACTATATTAGTAGGTTACTATATTCCTATGTCACAGTGTTACTATATTAGCATGTTACTATGTTCCTGTGTTACAGTGTTACTATATTGTATGTTACTATATTCCTATGTTACAATGTTACTATATTAGTATGTTACTATATTCCTGTGTTACTATATTAGTATGTTACTATGTTAACATGTTACTATATTCCTGTGTTACTATATTCCTATGTCACAGTGTTACTATATTAGTATGTTACTATATTCCTGTGTCACAGTGTTACTATATTAGTATGTTACTATATTCCTGTGTCACAGTGTTACTATATTAGTATGTTACTATATTCCTGTGTTACTATATTCCTATGTCACAGTGTTACTATATTAGTATGTTACTATATTCCTGTGTTACTATATTAGTATGTTACTATATTCCTGGTTACTATGTAACTATATTAGTATGTTATTATATTGCTGTGTTTCTATGTTACTATATTAGTACGTTATTATATTGCTGTGTTTCTATGTTACTATATTTGTATGTTACTATATTCCTGTGTTTCTATATTACTATATTTGTATGTTACTATATTAGTATGTTACTATATTCCTGTGTTACTATATTAGTATGTTACTATATTCCTGTGTCACAGTGTTACTATATTAGTATGTTACTATATTCCTGTGTTACTATATTTGTATGTTACTATATTCCTGTGTTACTGTATTGTATGTTACTATATTCCTGTGTTACTATATTAGTATGTTACTATATTCCTGTGTTACAGTGTTACTATATTAGTATATTACTATATTCCTGTGTTACAGTGTTACTATATTAGTATGTTAGTATATTCCTGTGTTACTATATTTGTATGTTACTATATTCCTGTGTTACTGTATTGTATGTTACTATATTCCTGTGTTACTATGTTACTATATTTGTATGTTACTATATTCCTGTGTTACTGTATTGTATGTTACTATATTCCTGTGTTACTATATTAGTATATTACTATATTCCTGTGTTACTATATTAGTATGTTACTATATTCCTGTGTTACTATGTTACTATATTTGTATGTTACTATATTCCTGTGTTACTGTATTGTATGTTACTATATTCCTGTGTTACTATATTCCTGTGTTACTATGTTACTATATTTGTATGTTACTATATTCCTGTGTTACTTTGTTATACGTTAACAGTTAAATCAAAATAAATGCATAAATAAAAGGCTTCGTTTTGGGAGGTGATATCTGTACATGGATTGAGAACTGGTTAAATGATAGATATTTAACCCCTGCAATATTAGGGAATAAGGTGACCACAATCCCTTTTAAAGGAGAAAAGAGGGGGCACCTCATCGGGGTAATAACGTCTCTCTATTCAATAAATATTCTTCTTAATAATTTGCCACTCACATTTCTACTGCTTTTAAACAAGTATCAAATAAATGACGTGTGTGAACTAATCCGGTTTATATAAAACGCGTTGATCTATATAAAGTTTTTAAACTACACATTTGAATCTACTGTTTGATATTTTCCACACTGGAGTGCGATCAGGGGCGGATTGTTCAGTGTGTTGAATACACAAACAGAAGGAGTTCACACGTGAGTCACTTATTTGATATTGGGTTGTGATATCCTTATAAGAATCTTGATAGCAAGAGCGCCCCCACCTGTATATGTCACAATCCCTTTTAATTCAGGTCTTGTGCAGCCCTGCAGTGTGATTGTTTTATAAGGATTCCCGATTTAAAGAGATCTGAGATCACCTTAAATTATAGGCCTCCATCACATTCCTGCATTGCTAGACCTCTGTGGCATTCAGGGGTTAAAGAATGTAATTATGCCTGCTCCCATTCCCAGCCAGACTGTCATCCCTTAAAGGAACAGAAACATTTAAACACAGTAACCAGATCTCCCATTTAATGCAGAATGCTTATAGAGTCCTAAACGGCCTATTTTAACCCTCTGAGTACCAGAGAGGTATCCAACACAAGGGCTAACATGCCTGCAAGCACAGATATGCGGTGAGAAATTTGTTTTCTGTACAGATTTCAATATCATTAACCGTTTGATTGCCAGAGGGCTACATAATGCACTTAAAAGCAATGCACTGAGTACCCCTCTGACACCTAAAGGGTTAAGACTGTCAGTGACTTTCATCGCCTCTCTCCCCATTCATATGTGTTGCATTGAGCAGGTAAACCTTCCTTTCTCCCCTCTGTAAACAGAAAATGTTCCACTTTCCCCTGCAAGTTCCTCCCCTCGCTCACCTCTGCACGTCCACTGACTGCCCGGTCCAGTGGTGTAACTATAGGGGTTGCAGAGGTCGTACCTGCGACCAGGGCCCGTGCACTCCATGGGACCGGCCTCCCCCTGCGACCCCTCTGCCTGATGCCCGCAATCTCCCGCTGGCGCTCTAGTAATGCAGAGAGATATCTCCCATCGCTTTGCATTACTAAGAGGACCGCGCGGGAGCTCCAGGCAGGAGATGGGGGCAGTGTGGAGGGGGTCAGTGTGGTCAGGGGGGTCAATGTGGTGGGGGGGCCCGTGGTACTTCTTGTACCAGGACCCGGAGGCTTCTAGTTATGCCTCTGGCCTGGTCCCACCAGCTCCTTCCTTCAGCCGGTCAGTTTACCTAAATATTCCTCCTTCACCTGCTGAGTCAGACATTGCCACATTCAGCCATCTCCCATCCATCACCCATCCATCACCCAAACACATACCTTACACACACACACGCACACACATATGTCACACACATACCTCACACACACACATATACCTCACACATACCTCACACACACGTATATATACCTCACACACACCTCACACACATACCTCACACACACCTCACACACACACACCTCACACACATACCTCACACACACCTCACACACACACCTCACACACATACCTCACACACAAACACACACATATCTCACACACACACACACACATACCTCACACACACACACCTCACATGCACATATACCTCACACACACACCTCAAACACACACACACACACCTCACATGCACATATACCTCACACACACACATATACCTCACACATACCTCACACACACACACACACACACACACACACACAAACACACACATATACCTCACACACACACACATACCTCACACACACACACCTCACATGCACATATACCTCACACACACACATATACCTCACACACACACCTCAAACACACACACACACACCTCACAAGCACATATACCTCACACACACACATATACCTCACACATACCTCACACACACTTTTTTTTTAAAACCAAAAGATTTTTATTAAGGGGTTTTACAGTTTAGTAAGGAGAGGGGTAAGAAATAACAATTGAGTACTTGGTGGTAAACATAGAGATGGGGGGGTGGTGTCTGAGCAGATTTTGAGGGGGGGTACAAATGAGGGGATTGAGGGGTAGGGGGGGGGGAGAAAGGTCAAGGTCCAGTGCAAACTAGTTTTGGACAACCTGTGAGATTATTTTGTGTTTCTTAGAATACTTGCTATCTAACCATGGAGACCAGGTTGCGATAAATTTATCGTAGGTATTACATTCTAAAGAGGTTAGGTACTCATAATAACAAATCTGGGCGATTTTATCTAGAATTGAACTCCACGGAATGGAATCGTTTTTCCAATTAGCTGCAATGGTCATTCTAGTGCAAAGAGTTATTAATATAGCTAGCTTATCTTGGAATTTGGAGAGAGCCGGAGATTTTTTACCCAGGAGCGCTTCCCAAATGTCAAGAGAGACTGTTGTTTCAAAGACATCAGAAAGAAGAGTGGAAATTTTATTCCAGGTAACTGTCACGATGGGGCAGGTCCACCAGGTGTGTAAGAAAGATCCTGGTTCGTTACAACCTCTAAAGCAGTTTGCGGGGTGATCTGGGTACATCCTGTTGAGTTTGGTTGGAACTAGATAGGAGAGATGGAGCATTTTAAAAGTTTGATCTCTTAGGTTGGAGTTGATGGATGCTTTGGGTATTCTTCTGAGTATGTCCTGCCATTCGTTGTCTTTTAGGATTTGGCCGGACATTTCTTCCCAAGAGTCCATGCAGGGCATTCTTATTTTGTCGTGGATTAAAAGTTTATAGATTTGAGAGATTGATTTTAAGCCGAGCTCCCAAAATCTCACCAGATGTTCAAATGGTACTAAGGGGTATTTAATATAGTTCCCTAGGTAGTTGCTAATAACCTGTTTTAATTTAATGTAGAGAGGAAGATAGGAGTCGTTAGCTGGGATGTTCCTAAATAAGGTTTGAAAGTCAATTATATCGCCGTTGAAGAGGACATCCCTGATGGAGTGTATGTTGTTGGTTTTAGACAATAGTTTAAGTATATTAAATTCGGATTCGTTCCAATTGAAAAGATTAAAATTGGTCAGGGGGAGCATTTTGGAGCGGAAATCAATTAGTTTGTAGGGGGATTTGACTTTATTCCAAACTCTAAAGAGGGATTTGGTGCTGTCCAGGCAGTGCCTAGTAAGGGTTTGTTTAAGTTTGTTGCTGGACCAAATATAGTTGTCGAAGGAGGTTTGGCATACGAAAAAACGTTCCTGGGTTACCCATCGGGGTAAGATCCAATCATCTGGTGTTTTGGTGCTTAGGTATAAGAGATGTGTTAGGGAACAAGATACAAAATATTTGTAAAGGTTTGGGACCATTAGGCCCCCCAGGTCTCTTGGTCTATATAGGTAATCACGTTTTATTCTGGGAGGTTTACCTGCCCATATGAAATGAAAAAGTTTGTTTTGTAGGTTAGTAAGGTCTGTAGTTCTAATTTCGAGGGGAAGTACTCTGAATAGGTATAGAATTTTGGGTAAAATAATCATTTTGATAGCGTTTACTCTGCCCATTAGGGAAAGGGGCAGAGCTCTCCAGAGGGAGAGAAGCGAATCTAGCCTGTGAAATAAGGGTTTATAATTAAGAGAGAAGATTTTATTGATGTCCTGGGTGACCACCACTCCCAGATATGGTAAGCTTTCTGGGCACATTTTGAGGCCAAACTTGTTAAGAATTGTTTCTTGTGTATCATTATGCAAGTTAAAGGCTAAGTATTTAGATTTTTCTCTATTAATGGTTAAACCTGAGATTGTTTCAAAGTTTTGGAGTAGGGACCATAAGTTGGCGAGGCTAATTAGGGGTTTAGAGAGGAAAAGGATAATATCGTCGGCGTAGAGACTGAGTTTATCTGGTTCAAGGTGTCCTAGGTTTATGCCGTGTATATCTTTGCAGTTTCTAATGTGTTCGGCTAGCGGTTCCATACATAGGGCAAAGATAAGGGGGGATAATGGGCAGCCCTGTCTTACGCCTCTTTCGAGTTTAAAGGAAGCGCTTTCAAAACCCATTATTCGGAGTATACTATTACAAGAGGTGTGAGATGCAACTAGGAAATTGGATATTATTCCGTTAAGACCAAAGTGATTGAGAACTTTTTGAATATAGATCCAGTTAAGGGAGTCGAATGCCTTGTTAATATCTAAAGATAAGAAAAGAGTTTCCTTTAGTTTAAATTTTTTACATATAGATAGGACGTTGAAGAGTCTTCGGATATTATCTGCGGTTTGTCTACCAGGAATAAATCCACATTGGTCCTTATGTATTAAGTAGGGAATAAAAGTAGCCAGACGGGAAGCTAGGACTTTGGAGAGGATTTTAACATCCGAGTTTAGAAGGCTAATGGGTCTGTAGTTTTCTACTTTTTCGGGGTTTTTGTCGGGCTTGGGTATTACAGTGATAAAGGAAAGATTAGATTCTGGGTCTAACTCGTGGGTTTTAAGAATATATGAAAAAAAGCGGAGTAGGAAGGGAGATAATTCTTCCTTGAAACATTTATAATAGAAATTGCTAAATCCATCTGGGCCGGGGGAGGATGAGTTTTTAAGAGTGGAAATTGCTGCTTGGACTTCCTCTAGTTCAATTGGGCGATTTAATTTGGTTTTGCCCTCTGAGTTTAAACTACGGAGATTAATTTTGGTTAGGAAAGAGTCAAGTGTCTTAGGGTCAGGGTTTTCCCTTTTACTAAACAGATTAATGTAGAATTTTTGAAATGTATTTATAATGGTTGATGTTTTGGAGGTTAAACCTTCTTGGTCACTGTATATCTTTTTAATATAACTAAATGCTTTGGTGGGGGTTAAACGGTGAGCTAGGTATGTATGTGGCTTGTTGTCCCATCTATAGTACTTTTGTCTCAACCAGAGTAGAGATTTATCTACATTTTGGTCTAGCAGAACATTCAGTTGTTCCTTAATGTTATTAATAGTTCTAGCTCTGTTGAGGTTGGGGTAGTCGGCTTGTTTTTTAAGTGCATTACACAATTTTTCTTCCAAAGATCTAATTTGTTCGGTTCTTTTCTTAAATCTTTGTTTTGCGATTTTGATCAGATCACCACGCAAGACTGACTTGTGTGCGTTCCAGAGGGTATTGTCTTTAACTTGCCCGTCATCGTTTTCTGTAAAAAATTGTTTAATTTTTTGGCAGATTTCTGATCTGATGTCTTTATTTAAGAGCATTCTCTCATTAATCCTCCAGCGCCTTTTCCTTTCGTCAAACATGACCGGTGATATCCAAAGGGAAATTGAGTTATGATCAGACCAAGGCTCTGGGTAAAACTTTACTTCTTTTACTCCGCTAAGGAGAGGTTGGTCGACCAGAAAGAAATCAATTCTTGTCCAAACTGAGAAGCTGGTTTCTCTTCAGATCGAATAAATCTTTCGCCTTTTACATACCTCACACACACACACACCTCACACACACACACATATACCTCACACATACCTCACACACACACACACACACACACACCTCACACACACACACACATATACCTCACACATACCTCACACACCACACATCTCACCCACATACACACATATACCTCACACATACCTCACACACACCTCACACACACACACACACACATATACCTCACACACACACACACACACCTCACACACACACCTCACACACATATACCTCACACACACACACACACCTCACACACATACACATAAATCAACATGTAAAACTGTCTATATTTCCTGTTTTCTTTTAAAACTCTGTATTTAAAGAGATAATATAATAAATATAAAACTGCTTCCATCATTCGGACTGCTTGCCTGCGGTACAAGTTGTATCACAGACAAGTAGTCTCAAGGACGGACATCCCCTTTGATGGGGAATTTCCACCCACCACCTGTGAGCTCGGGTGGTGGTCTAAATGTGTATATATATATGGAGAGCCCACCCCTGAGAGAAGCGCCAGGCATTTTGACAAGACTGACAGTGATTAGGAGGGAGAACGTAAGCAAGATGGCCGCGCTCTCCCTCCTGTATCCCATGTCAGACAGAGGTATTTTTTTTTAAATACGTAGAAGTTATAAAAATGTAAAAGATAAATAAAGGTATTGGGTGGGGGTTAGGGAAGGTGACAGTTCCGCTTTAAAGTTGTAACATGTATAGTTTTCCTAAAGGCTTAGAAATGTAAAAAAAAAAAAAAAAAGATATTGAGAATTATTGCATTTGCTTAATTTTTTATTCAAAGTTCAGTCTTACAGAGCGTTTGATAATCTACTATTATCATTTCTTTAATCGCAACTTATTGCGCAGCGCTGTACAAGGGAATAGACATACAGAGGTATTAAAGGGACAGTAATACTTAAAATGTAAAAAAAGTATGTTATAGGGTTTATCCCCCTGAGTAAAACAAGAGAACTCCCACTGCTGAAAGGTGTTTTATTCAAATGTTATTGCACCTCAAACCTGAATTTTTTTTTAGGTGCAGCATCATAGTGGCCTGAAATTGTAAAGTGGCGCTGTTGCTTCACCATCCTATGGGCATTTATAGTCAACTGATTAACACTTGGGCACCACAAGGCCTCCTGTTGGTCCTTCTGTCCCTGGTCCCTCTGGGTCAAACCAAGATAATGAAAGGCAACACGTGATTGGCTCCTATTGATATTTATTATAGCAAATGTCTCTTTTGACCCTTTCTGTGCCAGAGGGACCACCCATGCATTGATATGAATTGCGCTGGTTATCGCTCTTGCACTGAAAGAGTTGAAGGGACAGTAATGTCCCCCAAAAAATATATCCTGTTTTGTAGACTTTAAAAAAAAAAAAAAATTCAACGTGCTCCAAACCTGAACTCTGAAACCACTATGGTGTGAGAGATATAGGGATTCAACGTTCCCCCTCCCTCCTCTTTTCCTGATGTCAGCTGTAAAGCTGACAGCAGGAGAATCGAGTCGTATGACTCAAGGAGGCTCTGCAGCAGAGCCGAGATCTCGTTATCTATAAAGAATTAATTCAATGGAAAGATCTACAAAGTGTGCCTGGTTTGCAAGAACATTTGTAGACATTTCCAGTCAATGAATTCTTTATAGATAACGCAATCTCTGCTCTGCTGCAGAGCCGCCTGCTGGTCCCCTGACCGGGATCTCCTGCTGTCAGCTAGACACTGACGTCAGGAGAAAGGGAGAGAGAGGGGCGAACTTTGAATCCCTATATCTCTCAGACCATAGCGGTTTGAGAGATCGGTTTGGAGCATATTGATTTTTTTTAAAGGCTACAAAACTGGATATATTTGGGGGGACATTACTGTCCCTTTAAGAGCTTTTGTTTTGTGTTCACATGGGTGTGTAGTACATTGATCTGCACTGCATTTTTCACCTCTAAATATAATAGCAACATGTAAAACGGTACATATTTCCTGTTTTTTTTTTTTCTTTTAAAACAATGTATTTTAAAAGATAATATCAATATATATAATTTGCTAGGCTGAGTCGCTTCCTGTGTGCGTAACACACATGTGCAGTAGGGACTGGCCAAACGATGCAGTCATGTGCAGTACAGACTGGAGGAATGATGCAGTCATGTGCAGTAGAGACTGGAGGAATGATGCAGTCATGTGCAGTAGAGACTGGAGGAATGATGCAGTCATGTGCAGTAGAGACTGGCGGAATGATGCAGTCATGTGCAGTAGAGACTGGTGGAATGATGCAGTCATGTGCAGTAGAGACTGGCGGAATGATGAAGTCATGTGCAGTAGGGACTGGTGGAATGATGCAGTCATGTGCAGTAGAGACTGGCGGAATGATGAAGTCATGTGCAGTAGAGACTGGTGGAATGATGCAGTCATGTGCAGTAGGGACTGGCCAAACGATGCAGTCATGTGCAGTAGAGACTGGAGGAATGATGAAGTCATGTGCAGTAGGGACTGGTGGAATGATGCAGTCATGTGCAGTAGAGACTGGAGGAATGATGAAGTCATGTGCAGTAGGGACTGGTGGAATGATGCAGTCATGTGCAGTAGAGACTGGCGGAATGATGCAGTCATGTGCAGTAGAGACTGGAGGAATGATGAAGTCATGTGCAGTAGAGACTGGAGGAATTATGCAGTCATGTGCAGTAGGGACTGGTGGAATGATGAAGTCATGTGCAGTAGAGACTGGAGGAATGATGCAGTCATGTGCAGTAGAGACTGGCGGAATGATGCAGTCATGTGCAGTAGAGACTGGTGGAATGATGAAGTCATGTGCAGTAGAGACTGGTGGAATGATGCAGTCATGTGCAGTAGAGACTGGCGGAATGATGAAGTCATGTGCAGTAGAGACTGGAGGAATGATGCAGTCATGTGCAGTAGGGACTGGTGGAATGATGAAGTCATGTGCAGTAGAGACTGGAGGAATGATGCAGTCATGTGCAGTAGAGACTGGCGGAATGATGAAGTCATGTGCAGTAGAGACTGGAGGAATGATGTAGTCATGTGCAGTAGAGACTGGTGGAATGATGCAGTCATGTGCAGTAGAGACTGGCGGAATGATGAAGTCATGTGCAGTAGAGACTGGAGGAATGATGCAGTCATGTGCAGTAGGGACTGGCCAAACGATGCAGTCATGTGCAGTAGAGACTGGAGGAATGATGAAGTCATGTGCAGTAGGGACTGGTGGAATGATGCAGTCATGTGCAGTAGAGACTGGCGGAATGATGAAGTCATGTGCAGTAGAGACTGGAGGAATGATGCAGTCATGTGAAGTAGAGACTGGTGGAATGATGAAGTCATGTGCAGTAGAGACTGGAGGAATGATGCAGTCATGTGAAGTAGAGACTGGTGGAACGATGCAGTTATGTGCAGTAGAGACTGGTGGAATGATGCAGTCATGTGCAGTAGAGACTGGTGGAATGATGCAGTCATGTGCAGTAGAGACTGGAGGAATGATGCAGTCATGTGAAGTAGAGACTGGTGGAGTGATGCAGTCATGTGCAGTAGAGACTGGTGGAATGATGCAGTCATGTGCAGTAGAGACTGGTGGAATGATGCAGTCATGCGCAGTAGAGACTGGTGGAATGATGCAGTCATGCGCAGTAGAGACTGGTGGAACGATGCAGTTATGTGCAGTAGAGACTGGTGGAATGATGCAGTCATGCGCAGTAGAGACTGGCGGAATGATGCAGACATGTGCAGTAGAGACTGGTGGAATGATGCAGTCATGTGCAGTAGAGACTGGTGGAATGATGCAGTCATGTGAAGTAGAGACTGGTGGAATGATGTAGTCATGTGAAGTAGAGACTGGTGGAATGATGAAGTCATGTGCAGTAGAGACTGGAGGAATGATGCAGTCATGTGAAGTAGAGACTGGTGGAATGATGTAGTCATGTGAAGTAGAGACTGGTGGAATGATGAAGTCATGTGCAGTAGAGACTGGTGGAATGATGCAGTCATGTGAAGTAGAGACTGGCCGAACGATGCAGTCATGCGCAGTAGAGACTGGTGGAATGATGCAGTCATGCGCAGTAGAGACTGGTGGAACGATGCAGTTATGTGCAGTAGAGACTGGTGGAATGATGCAGTCATGCGCAGTAGAGACTGGCGGAACGATGCAGACATGTGCAGTAGAGACTGGTGGAATGATGCAGTCATGTGCAGTAGAGACTGGTGGAATGATGCAGTCATGCGCAGTAGAGACTGGTGGAATGATGCAGTCATGTGCAGTAGGGACTGGAGGAATGATGCAGTCTTGTGCAGTAGAGACTGGAGGAATGATGCAGTCATGTGCAGTAGAGACTGGCTGAACAATGCAGTCATGTGCAGTAGAGACTGGTGGAATGATGCAGTCATGCGCAGTAGAGACTGGCGGAACGATGCAGACATGTGCAGTAGAGACTGGTGGAATGATGCAGTCATGTGCAGTAGAGACTGGTGGAATGATGCAGTCATGTGCAGTAGGGACTGGCGGAATGATGCAGTCATGTGCAGTAGAGACTGGCGGAATGATGCAGTCATGTGCAGTAGAGACTGGAGGAATGATGCAGTCATGTGCAGTAGAGACTGGTGGAATGATGCAGTCATGTGCAGTAGAGACTGGCGGAATGATGCAGTCATGTGCAGTAGAGACTGGTGGAATGATGCAGTCATGTGCAGTAGAGACTGGAGGAATGATGCAGTCATGTGCAGTAGAGACTGGTGGAATGATGCAGTCATGTGCAGTAGAGACTGGAGGAATGATGCAGTCATGTGCAGTAGAGACTGGAGGAATGATGCAGTCATGTGCAGTAGGGACTGGAGGAATGATGCAGACATGTGCAGTAGAGACTGGTGGAATGATGCAGTCATGTGCAGTAGAGACTGGTGGAATGATGCAGTCATGTGCAGTAGAGACTGGTGGAATGATGCAGTCATGTGCAGTAGAGACTGGTGGAATGATGTAGTCATGTGCAGTAGAGACTGGAGGAATGATGCAGTCATGTGCAGTAGAGACTGGAGGAATGATGCAGTCATGTGCAGTAGGGACTGGAGGAATGATGCAGACATGTGCAGTAGAGACTGGTGGAATGATGCAGTCATGTGCAGTAGAGACTGGTGGAATGATGCAGTCATGTGCAGTAGAGACTGGTGGAATGATGCAGTCATGTGCAGTAGAGACTGGAGGAATGATGCAGTCATGTGCAGTAGAGACTGGAGGAATGATGCAGTCATGTGCAGTAGGGACTGGAGGAATGATGCAGTCATGTGCAGTAGAGACTGGTGGAATGATGCAGTCATGTGCAGTAGAGACTGGTGGAATGATGCAGTCATGTGCAGTAGAGACTGGAGGAATGATGAAGTCATGTGCAGTAGAGACTGGCGGAATGATGTAGTCATGTGCAGTAGAGACTGGTGGAATGATGCAGTCATGTACAGTAGAGACTGGAGGAATGATGTAGTCATGCGCAGTAGAGACTGGTGGAATGATGTAGTCATGTGCAGTAGAGACTGGAGGAATGATGTAGTCATGTGAAGTAGGGACTGGAGGAACGATACAGTCATGCGCAGTAGAGACTAGTGGAATGATACAGTCATGCGCAGTAGAGACTGGAGGAACGATACAGTCATGCGCAGTAGAGACTGGTGGAATGATGCAGTCATGTGCAGTAGAGACTGGTGGAACGATGCAGTCATGTACAGTAGAGACTGGAGGAATGATGTAGTCATGTGCAGTAGGGACTGGTGGAATGATGCAGTCATATGCAGTAGAGACTGGCCGAAAGATGCAGTCATGTGCAGTAGAGACTGGCCGAATGGTCCGAATGGCCCACCGCCTGTCTCCGCTCCCAGCACCGTGGCCGCTGGGTGGCCCGTGTACACAGGCGTTTAAACTAGTATATCCTATATAATAATTCGCTAAATTGTGTGTAATGCCACGACATGCGCAGTACACACTGCTGCGCATGCTGCATTAATGCGCAGTAGAGACTGCCCCCGCTGCGGCTATTACAGAGCTGGGCGCTCAGAAGGAGCGTCCAGCTCTGTATCAGCTGTAGAGCAGGCAGTCTCCACTGCTCGTGACTTCCCCGCGACTGGGTGGCAGTGGTATTGTGGCCCGTGTAACGGGCTGTTCAACTAGTATATATATAATAAGAAAGCATCATGTGACTAAAAAACTTGTCTGAAGCCTAAAACACCCAGTGCTGAGAAGCGTTTTATTCAAATGTTATTACAGCTCAAACCTGAATTTTTTTAGGTGCAATATCACAGTGGCCTGAAATTGAAAAGTGGCGCTGTTGCTACACCATCCTATGGAGATTTATGGTCAATTGACCAGAGCAGTCCATAGGATGGTGCAGCAACAGCGCCTCTTTACAACTTCAGGCCATTGTGGTACGGCACCCAAAAAAATTATGGTTTGAGCTGTAATAACTTTTGAATAAAACGCCTTTAAGAAGCGGTAGTATCCCTTGTTTTACTCAGGAGAATAAACAATACAATATCATTTTTTCCATATAATACCCATATCCATATTAATACCCATTTAAATAGTACAAATCGAATATAGAAATCAAAAGGATCGGAGAGTCCCCCTGCTCGTGTAAGCTTAGTCTAAAGGAACAATCAGTTTAACCCTTTGAGTGCCATAGAGGTATCCACCGCATTGGACACATTTTAGTGAACCTGGCCGGATTAACCCCTTAAGGACAAAACGCATTGAGTTGATCCCTTCTGATCCTTAAGGGGTTAAATTGCTGTCACCTCCTTCCATTATTAGTAAGGTAACAATGTGTCTATTACCCCAGAAATCCCCCCCCCCCGTGATTGCCGGACGGGGTGTGTAAACCCCTCCAGTGACTCACAATGACTTCTTTGTATAAAGAGAATTTTTCCTGGAAACAGGCTCTGGTGTCCGCTGACCAGTATTAATCATTTGCATTTAACCCTTTAATGGCTACAGGGAACTACAGAACATTGCTTCACCACTCCACTCCACCCCCGATCCTTAAAGGGTTACAATAAACTCTTTACCTACCACGGTGCCCTCTGTCCTAACATCTCTCCACCCTGACAATTAATAATGCTCTTCCTTCACTGCAGAATCCTCAATACCGCGTCCTTCCCCATTCCTGCCTGCTCCAGGAATCAGCTTGTCATGTGATCTCAGGTGGGACACGCCCTCTTCACAGGTGTATAAGTACACAGACTGGAAGGAGCAGGTACACTCAGCTGGAGGTGCACCTGTCACAATGAGTTCTACGGGAATTCTCCTCATTGTATCCCTCCTGTGTCTGATTGCTGCAACTAGATCACAGACGTAAGTGATGCACTAATGGGCTACAGTGTAACAACTGTACTGTAACCACTGCACTGCCTGCAACATTTACATACACTGTGTCACTGGCACAGTTTATATTATATACACACTGTCTGCACCATATATATTATATACACACTGCTCTGTCACTGCACTGTCTGTACCATTTATATTATATACACACACTGCTCTGTCACTGCACTGTCTGTACCATTTATATTATATATACACACTGCTCTGTCACTGCACTGTCTGTACCATTTATATTATATACACACTGCTCTGTCACTGCACTGTCTGTACCATTTATATTATATACACACACTGCTCTGTCACTGTACTGTCTGTACCATTTATATTATATACACACACTGCTCTGTCACTGTACTGTCTGTATCATTTATATTATATACACACACTGCTCTGTCACTGTACTGTCTGTACCATTTATTTTATATACACACACTGCTCTGTCACTGCACTGTCTGTATCATTTATATTATATACACACACTGCTCTGTCACTATACTGTCTGTATCATTTATATTATATACACACTGCTCTGTCACTACACTGTCTGTACCATTTATATTATATACACACACTGCTCTGTCACTGCACTGTCTGTACCATTTATATTATATACACACACTGCTCTGTCACTGCACTGTCTGTATCATTTATATTATATACACACACTGCTCTATCACTACACTGTCTGTACCATTTATATTATATACACACACTGCTCTATCACTGCACTGTCTGTACCATTTATATTATATACACACACTGCTCTGTCACTGCACTGTCTGTATCATTTATATTATATACACACACTGCTCTGTCACTGCACTGTCTGTACCATTTATATTATATACACACACTGCTCTGTCACTGTACTGTCTGTACCATTTATATTATATACACACTGCTCTGTCACTGCACTGTTTGTATCATTTATATTATATACACACACTGCTCTGTCACTGCACTGTCTGTACCATTTATATTATATACACACACTGCTCTGTCACTATACTGTCTGTACCATTTATATTATATACACACACTGCTCTGTCACTGCACTGTCTGTACCATTTATATTATATACACACTGCTCTATCACTACACTGTCTGTACCATTTATATTATATACACACACTGCTCTGTCACTGCACTGTCTGTACCATTTATATTATATACACACACTGCTCTGTCACTATACTGTCTGTACCATTTATATTATATACACACACTGCTCTGTCACTACACTGTCTGTATCATTTATATTATATACACACACTGCTCTGTCACTGCACTGTCTGTATCATTTATATTATATACACACACTGTTCTGTCACTGCACTGTCTGTACCATTTATATTATATACACACTGCTCTGTCACTGTACTGTCTGTACCATTTATATTATATACACACACTGCTCTGTCACTGCACTGTCTGTACCATTTATATTATATACACACTGCTCTGTCACTGTACTGTCTGTACCATTTATATTATATACACACACTGCTCTGTCACTGCACTGTCTGTATCATTTATATTATATACACACACTGCTCTGTCACTGTACTGTCTGTACCATTTATATTATATACACATACTGCTCTGTCACTGCACTGTCTGTACCATTTATATTATATACACACTGCTCTGTCACTGCACTGTCTGTATCATTTATATTATATACACACACTGCTCTGTCACTGCACTGTCTGTACCATTTATATTATATACACACACTGCTCTGTCACTATACTGTCTGTACCATTTATATTATATACACACACTGCTCTGTCACTGCACTGTCTGTATCATTTATATTATATACACACACTGCTCTGTCACTGTACTGTCTGTACCATTTATATTATATACACACACTGCTCTGTCACTGCACTGTCTGTACCATTTATATTATATACACACTGCTCTGTCACTGTACTGTCTGTATCATTTATATTATATACACACACTGCTCTGTCACTGTACTGTCTGTACCATTTATATTATATACACACACTGCTCTGTCACTGCACCGTCTATATCATTTATATTATATACACACACTGCTCTGTCACTACACTGTCTGTACCATTTATATTATATACACACACTGCTCTATCACTGCACCGTCTGTACCATTTATATTATATACACACACTGCTCTGTCACTGCACTGTCTGTACCATTTATATTATATACACACACTGCTCTATCACTGCACCGTCTGTACCATTTATATTATATACACACACTGCTCTGTCACTGCACTGTCTGTATCATTTATATTATATACACACACTGCTCTGTCACTACACTGTCTGTATCATTTATATTATATACACACTGCTCTGTCACTGTACTGTCTGTATCATTTATATTATATACACACACTGCTCTGTCACTGCACTGTCTGTACCATTTATATTATATACACACTGCTCTGTCACTGTACTGTCTGTACCATTTATATTATATACACACTGATCTGTCACTGTACTGTCTGTACCATTTATATTATATACACACTGCTCTGTCACTGTACTGTCTGTATCATTTATATTATATACACACACTGCTCTGTCACTGTACTGTCTGTACCATTTATATTATATACACACTGCTCTGTCACTGTACTGTCTGTACCATTTATATTATATACACACACTGCTCTGTCACTGTACTGTCTGTACCATTTATATTATATACACACTGCTCTGTCACTGTACTGTCTGTACCATTTATATTATATACACACACTGCTCTGTCACTGCACTGTCTGTACCATTTATATTATATACACACACTGCTCTGTCATTGCACTGTCTGTATCATTTATATTATATATACACTGCTCTGTCACTGCACTGTCTGTATCATTTATATTATATACACACACTGCTCTGTCACTGTACTGTCTGTACCATTTATATTATATACACACTGCTCTGTCACTGCACTGTCTGTATCATTTATATTGTATACACACACTGCTCTGTCACTGTACTGTCTGTACCATTTATATTATATACACACACTGTTCTGTCACTGTACTGTCTGTACCATTTATATTATATACACACACTGCACTGTCACTGCACTGTCTGTACCATTTATATTATATACACACACTGCTCTGTCACTGCACTGTCTGTACCATTTATATTATATACACACACTGCTCTGTCACTGCACTGTCTGTACCATTTATATTATATACACACACTGCTCTGTCACTGCACTGTCTGTATCATTTATATTATATACACACACTGCTCTATCACTACACTGTCTGTACCATTTATATTATATACACACTGCTCTGTCATTGCACTGTCTGTATCATTTATATTATATACACACACTGCTCTGTCACTGTACTGTCTGTACCATTTATATTATATACACACACTGTTCTGTCACTGTACTGTCTGTACCATTTATATTATATACACACACTGCTCTGTCACTGCACTGTCTGTACCATTTATATTATATACACACACTGCTCTGTCACTCCACTGTCTGTACCATGTATATTATATACACACACTGCTCTGTCACTGCACTGTCTGTACCATTTATATTATATACACACACTGCTCTGTCACTGCACTGTCTGTATCATTTATATTATATACACACACTGCTCTATCACTACACTGTCTGTACCATTTATATTATATACACACTGCTCTGTCACTGCACTGTCTGTATCATTTATATTATATACACACTGCTCTGTCACTGCACTGTCTGTACCATTTATATTATATACACACACTGCTCTGTCACTATACTGTCTGTACCATTTATATTATATACACACACTGCTCTGTCACTGCACTGTCTGTACCATTTATATTATATACACAATGCTCTATCACTACACTGTCTGTACCATTTATATTATATACACACACTGCTCTGTCACTGCACTGTCTGTACCATTTATATTATATACACACACTGCTCTGTCACTATACTGTCTGTACCATTTATATTATATACACACACTGCTCTGTCACTGCACTGTCTGTATCATTTATATTATATACACACACTGCTCTGTCACTATACTGTCTGTACCATTTATATTATATACACACACTGCTCTGTCACTGCACTGTCTGTATCATTTATATTATATACACACACTGCTCTGTCACTGTACTGTCTGTACCATTTATATTATATACACACACTGCTCTGTCACTATACTGTCTGTACCATTTATATTATATACACACACTGCTCTGTCACTGCACTGTCTGTATCATTTATATTATATACACACACTGCTCTGTCACTGTACTGTCTGTACCATTTATATTATATACACACTGCTCTGTCACTGTACTGTCTGTATCATTTATATTATATACACACACTGCTCTGTCACTGTACTGTCTGTACCATTTATATTATATACACACACTGCTCTGTCACTGCACCGTCTGTATCATTTATATTATATACACACACTGCTCTGTCACTACACTGTCTGTACCATTTATATTATATACACACACTGCTCTATCACTGCACCGTCTGTACCATTTATATTATATACACACACTGCTCTGTCACTGCACTGTCTGTACCATTTATATTATATATACACACTGCTCTGTCACTGCACTGTCTGTATCATTTATATTATATACACACACTGCTCTATCACTGCACCGTCTGTACCATTTATATTATATACACACACTGCTCTATCACTGCACCGTCTGTACCATTTATATTATATACACACACTGCTCTGTCACTACACTGTCTGTACCATTTATATTATATACACACACTGCTCTGTCACTGAACTGTCTGTACCATTTATATTATATACACACACCGCTCTGTCACTGCACTGTCTGTACCATTTATATTATATACACACACTGCTCTGTCACTGCACTGTCTGTATCATTTATATTATATACACACACTGCTCTGTCACTACACTGTCTGTATCATTTATATTATATATACACTGCTCTGTCACTGCACTGTCTGTATCATTTATATTATATACACACTGCTCTGTCACTGCACTGTCTGTATCATTTATATTATATACACACTGATCTGTCACTGCACTGTCTGTACCATTTATATTATATACACACTGCTCTGTCACTGTACTGTCTGTATCATTTATATTATATACACACACTGCTCTGTCACTGTACTGTCTGTACCATTTATATTATATACACACTGCTCTGTCACTGTACTGTCTGTACCATTTATATTATATACACACTGATCTGTCACTGTACTGTCTGTACCATTTATATTATATACACACTGATCTGTCACTGTACTGTCTGTACCATTTATATTATATACACACACTGCTCTGTCACTGCACTGTCTGTACCATTTATATTATATACACACACTGCTCTGTCACTACACTGTCTGTACCATTTATATTATATACACACACTGCTCTGTCACTGTACTGTCTGTATCATTTATATTATATACACACACTGCTCTGTCACTGTACTGTCTGTACCATTTATATTATATACACACTGCTCTGTCACTGTACTGTCTGTACCATTTATATTATATACACACACTGCTCTGTCACTGCACTATCTGTACCATTTATATTATATACACACACTGCTCTGTCACTGCACTGTCTGTATCATTTATATTATATATACACTGCTCTGTCACTGCACTGTCTGTATCATTTATATTATATACACACACTGCTCTGTCACTGTACTGTCTGTACCATTTATATTATATACACACTGCTCTGTCATTGCACTGTCTGTATCATTTATATTATATACACACACTGCTCTATCACTACACTGTCTGTACCATTTATATTATATACACACACTGCTCTGTCACTGCACTGTCTGTACCATTTATATTATATACACACTGCTCTGTCACTGCACTGTCTGTACCATTTATATTATATACACACACTGCTCTGTCACTGCACTGTCTGTACCATTTATATTATATACACACACTGCTCTGTCACTGCACTGTCTGTATCATTTATATTATATACACACACTGCTCTATCACTACACTGTCTGTACCATTTATATTATATACACACTGCTCTGTCACTGCACTGTCTGTATCATTTATATTATATACACACTGCTCTGTCACTGCACTGTCTGTACCATTTATATTATATACACACACTGCTCTGTCACTATACTGTCTGTACCATTTATATTATATACACACACTGCTCTGTCACTGCACTGTCTGTACCATTTATATTATATACACACTGCTCTATCACTACACTGTCTGTACCATTTATATTATATACACACACTGCTCTGTCACTGCACTGTCTGTATCATTTATATTATATACACACTGCTCTGTCACTGCACTGTCTGTACCATTTATATTATATACACACACTGCTCTGTCACTATACTGTCTGTACCATTTATATTATATACACACACTGCTCTGTCACTGCACTGTCTGTACCATTTATATTATATACACACTGCTCTATCACTACACTGTCTGTACCATTTATATTATATACACACACTGCTCTGTCACTGCACTGTCTGTACCATTTATATTATATACACACACTGCTCTGTCACTATACTGTCTGTACCATTTATATTATATACACACACTGCTCTGTCACTGCACTGTCTGTATCATTTATATTATATACACACACTGCTCTGTCACTGTACTGTCTGTACCATTTATATTATATACACACACTGCTCTGTCACTGCACTGTCTGTACCATTTATATTATATACACACTGCTCTGTCACTGTACTGTCTGTACCATTTATATTATATACACACACTGCTCTGTCACTGCACTGTCTGTATCATTTATATTATATACACACACTGCTCTGTCACTGTACTGTCTGTACCATTTATATTATATACACATACTGCTCTGTCACTGCACTGTCTGTACCATTTATATTATATACACACTGCTCTGTCACTGCACTGTCTGTACCATTTATATTATATACACACACTGCTCTGTCACTATACTGTCTGTACCATTTATATTATATACACACACTGCTCTGTCACTGCACTGTCTGTATCATTTATATTATATACACACACTGCTCTGTCACTGTACTGTCTGTACCATTTATATTATATACACACACTGCTCTGTCACTGCACTGTCTGTACCATTTATATTATATACACACTGCTCTGTCACTGTACTGTCTGTATCATTTATATTATATACACACACTGCTCTGTCACTGTACCGTCTGTACCATTTATATTATATACACACACTGCTCTGTCACTGCACCGTCTGTATCATTTATATTATATACACACACTGCTCTGTCACTACACTGTCTGTACCATTTATATTATATACACACACTGCTCTATCACTGCACCGTCTGTACCATTTATATTATATACACAAACTGCTCTGTCACTGCACTGTCTGTATCATTTATATTATATACACACACTGCTCTGTCACTACACCGTCTGTATCATTTATATTATATATACACTGCTCTGTCACTGCACTGTCTGTATCATTTATATTATATACACACTGATCTGTCACTGCACTGTCTGTACCATTTATATTATATACACACTGCTCTGTCACTGTACTGTCTGTATCATTTATATTATATACACACACTGCTCTGTCACTGTACTGTCTGTACCATTTATATTATATACACACTGCTCTGTCACTGTACTGTCTGTACCATTTATATTATATACACACTGATCTGTCACTGTACTGTCTGTACCATTTATATTATATACACACTGCTCTGTCACTGTACTGTCTGTACCATTTATATTATATACACACAATGCTCTGTCACTGCACTGTCTGTACCATTTATATTATATACACACACTGCTCTGTCACTGCACTGTCTGTATCATTTATATTATATATACACTGCTCTGTCACTGCACTGTCTGTATCATTTATATTATATACACACACTGCTCTGTCACTGCACTGTCTGTACCATTTATATTATATACACACTGCTCTGTCACTGCACTGTCTGTATCATTTATATTATATACACACACTGCTCTGTCACTGTACTGTCTGTACCATTTATATTATATACACACACTGTTCTGTCACTGTACTGTCTGTACCATTTATATTATATACACACACTGCTCTGTCACTGTACTGTCTGTACCATTTATATTATATACACACACTGTTCTGTCACTGTACTGTCTGTACCATTTATATTATATACACACACTGCTCTGTCACTGCACTGTCTGTACCATTTATATTATATACACACACTGCTCTGTCACTGCACTGTCTGTACCATTTATATTATATACACACACTGCTCTGTCACTGCACTGTCTGTACCATTTATATTATATACACACTGCTCTGTCACTGTACTGTCTGTACCATTTATATTATATACACACACTGCTCTGTCACTGCACTGTCTGTACCATTTATATTATATACACACTGCTCTGTCACTGTACTGTCTGTACCATTTATATTATATACACACACTGCTCTGTCACTGCACTGTCTGTATCATTTATATTATATACACACACTGCTCTATCACTGCACTGTCTGTACCATTTATATTATATACACACTGCTCTGTCACTGCACTGTCTGTATCATTTATATTATATACACACACTGCTCTGTCACTACACTGTCTGTATCATTTATATTATATATACACTGCTCTGTCACTGCACTGTCTGTATCATTTATATTATATACACACACTGCTCTGTCACTGCACTGTCTGTATCATTTATATTATATACACACACTGCTCTGTCACTGTACTGTCTGTACCATTTATATTATATACACACTGCTCTGTCACTGTACTGTCTGTACCATTTATATTATATACACACACTGCTCTGTCACTGCACTGTCTGTATCATTTATATTATATACACACACTGCTCTGTCACTGTACTGTCTGTACCATTTATATTATATACACACTGCTCTGTAACTGCACTGTCTGTATCATTTATATTATATACACACACTGCTCTGTCACTGTACTGTCTGTACCATTTATATTATATACACACTGCTCTGTCACTGTACTGTCTGTACCATTTATATTATATACACACACTGCTCTGTCACTGTACTGTCTGTACCATTTATATTATATACACACTGCTCTATCACTGCACTGTCTGTACCATTTATATTATATACACACTGCTCTATCACTGCACTGTCTGTACCATTTATATTATATACACACTGCTCTGTCACTGCACTATCTGTACCATTTATATTATATACACACACTGCTCTGTCACTGCACTGTCTGTATCATTTATATTATATACACACACTGCTCTATCACTGCACTGTCTGTACCATTTATATTATATACACACACTGCTCTGTCACTGTACTGTCTGTACCATTTATTTTATATACACACACTGCTCTGTCACTGCACTGTCTGTATCATTTATATTATATACACACACTGCTCTGTCACTATACTGTCTGTATCATTTATATTATATACACACTGCTCTGTCACTACACTGTCTGTACCATTTATATTATATACACACACTGCTCTGTCACTGCACTGTCTGTACCATTTATATTATATACACACACTGCTCTGTCACTGCACTGTCTGTATCATTTATATTATATACACACACTGCTCTATCACTACACTGTCTGTACCATTTATATTATATACACACTGCTCTGTCACTGCACTGTCTGTATCATTTATATTATATACACACACTGCTCTGTCACTGCACTGTCTGTACCATTTATATTATATACACACACTGCTCTGTCACTGTACTGTCTGTACCATTTATATTATATACACACTGCTCTGTCACTGCACTGTTTGTATCATTTATATTATATACACACACTGCTCTGTCACTGCACTGTCTGTACCATTTATATTATATACACACACTGCTCTGTCACTATACTGTCTGTACCATTTATATTATATACACACACTGCTCTGTCACTGCACTGTCTGTACCATTTATATTATATACACACTGCTCTATCACTACACTGTCTGTACCATTTATATTATATACACACACTGCTCTGTCACTGCACTGTCTGTACCATTTATATTATATACACACACTGCTCTGTCACTATACTGTCTGTACCATTTATATTATATACACACACTGCTCTGTCACTACACTGTCTGTATCATTTATATTATATACACACACTGCTCTGTCACTGCACTGTCTGTATCATTTATATTATATACACACACTGTTCTGTCACTGCACTGTCTGTACCATTTATATTATATACACACTGCTCTGTCACTGTACTGTCTGTACCATTTATATTATATACACACACTGCTCTGTCACTGCACTGTCTGTACCATTTATATTATATACACACTGCTCTGTCACTGTACTGTCTGTACCATTTATATTATATACACACACTGCTCTGTCACTGCACTGTCTGTATCATTTATATTATATACACACACTGCTCTGTCACTGTACTGTCTGTACCATTTATATTATATACACATACTGCTCTGTCACTGCACTGTCTGTACCATTTATATTATATACACACTGCTCTGTCACTGCACTGTCTGTACCATTTATATTATATACACACACTGCTCTGTCACTGCACTGTCTGTACCATTTATATTATATACACACACTGCTCTGTCACTATACTGTCTGTACCATTTATATTATATACACACACTGCTCTGTCACTGCACTGTCTGTATCATTTATATTATATACACACACTGCTCTGTCACTGTACTGTCTGTACCATTTATATTATATACACACACTGCTCTGTCACTGCACTGTCTGTACCATTTATATTATATACACACTGCTCTGTCACTGTACTGTCTGTATCATTTATATTATATACACACACTGCTCTGTCACTGTACTGTCTGTACCATTTATATTATATACACACACTGCTCTGTCACTGCACCGTCTGTATCATTTATATTATATACACACACTGCTCTGTCACTACACTGTCTGTACCATTTATATTATATACACACACTGCTCTATCACTGCACCGTCTGTACCATTTATCTTATATACACACACTGCTCTGTCACTGCACTGTCTGTACCATTTATATTATATACACACACTGCTCTATCACTGCACCGTCTGTACCATTTATATTATATACACACACTGCTCTGTCACTGCACTGTCTGTATCATTTATATTATATACACACACTGCTCTGTCACTACACTGTCTGTATCATTTATATTATATACACACTGCTCTGTCACTGTACTGTCTGTATCATTTATATTATATACACACACTGCTCTGTCACTGCACTGTCTGTACCATTTATATTATATACACACTGCTCTGTCACTGTACTGTCTGTATCATTTATATTATATACACACACTGCTCTGTCACTGTACTGTCTGTACCATTTATATTATATACACACTGCTCTGTCACTGTACTGTCTGTACCATTTATATTATATACACACACTGCTCTGTCACTGTACTGTCTGTACCATTTATATTATATACACACTGCTCTGTCACTGTACTGTCTGTACCATTTATATTATATACACACACTGCTCTGTCACTGCACTGTCTGTACCATTTATATTATATACACACACTGCTCTGTCATTGCACTGTCTGTATCATTTATATTATATATACACTGCTCTGTCACTGCACTGTCTGTATCATTTATATTATATACACACACTGCTCTGTCACTGTACTGTCTGTACCATTTATATTATATACACACTGCTCTGTCACTGCACTGTCTGTATCATTTATATTGTATACACACACTGCTCTGTCACTGTACTGTCTGTACCATTTATATTATATATACACACACTGCTCTGTCACTGCACTGTCTGTACCATTTATATTATATACACACTGCTCTGTCACTGCACTGTCTGTACCATTTATATTATATACACACACTGCTCTGTCACTGTACTGTCTGTACCATTTATATTATATACACACACTGCACTGTCACTGCACTGTCTGTACCATTTATATTATATACACACACTGCTCTGTCACTGCACTGTCTGTACCATTTATATTATATACACACACTGCTCTGTCACTGCACTGTCTGTACCATTTATATTATATACACACACTGCTCTGTCACTGCACTGTCTGTATCATTTATATTATATACACACACTGCTCTGTCACTGCACTGTCTGTATCATTTATATTATATACACACACTGCTCTGTCACTGCACTGTCTGTATCATTTATATTATATACACACACTGCTCTGTCACTACACTGTCTGTACCATTTATATTATATACACACTGCTCTGTCATTGCACTGTCTGTATCATTTATATTATATACACACACTGCTCTGTCACTGTACTGTCTGTACCATTTATATTATATACACACACTGTTCTGTCACTGTACTGTCTGTACCATTTATATTATATACACACACTGCTCTGTCACTACACTGTCTGTACCATTTATATTATATACACACTGCTCTGTCACTGCACTGTCTGTATCATTTATATTATATACACACACTGTTCTGTCACTGTACTGTCTGTACCATTTATATTATATACACACACTGCTCTGTCACTACACTGTCTGTACCATTTATATTATATACACACACTGCTCTGTCACTGTACTGTCTGTATCATTTATATTATATACACACACTGCTCTGTCACTGTACTGTCTGTACCATTTATATTATATACACACACTGTTCTGTCACTGTACTGTCTGTACCATTTATATTATATACACACACTGCTCTGTCACTACACTGTCTGTACCATTTATATTATATACACACTGCTCTGTCATTGCACTGTCTGTATCATTTATATTATATACACACACTGCTCTGTCACTGTACTGTCTGTACCATTTATATTATATACACACACTGTTCTGTCACTGTACTGTCTGTACCATTTATATTATATACACACACTGCTCTGTCACTGCACTGTCTGTACCATTTATATTATATACACACACTGCTCTGTCACTCCACTGTCTGTACCATTTATATTATATACACACACTGCTCTGTCACTGCACTGTCTGTACCATTTATATTATATACACACACTGCTCTGTCACTGCACTGTCTGTATCATTTATATTATATACACACACTGCTCTATCACTACACTGTCTGTACCATTTATATTATATACACACTGCTCTGTCACTGCACTGTCTGTATCATTTATATTATATACACACTGCTCTGTCACTGCACTGTCTGTACCATTTATATTATATACACACACTGCTCTGTCACTATACTGTCTGTACCATTTATATTATATACACACACTGCTCTGTCACTGCACTGTCTGTACCATTTATATTATATACACAATGCTCTATCACTACACTGTCTGTACCATTTATATTATATACACACACTGCTCTGTCACTGCACTGTCTGTACCATTTATATTATATACACACACTGCTCTGTCACTATACTGTCTGTACCATTTATATTATATACACACACTGCTCTGTCACTGCACTGTCTGTATCATTTATATTATATACACACACTGCTCTGTCACTATACTGTCTGTACCATTTATATTATATACACACACTGCTCTGTCACTGCACTGTCTGTATCATTTATATTATATACACACACTGCTCTGTCACTGTACTGTCTGTACCATTTATATTATATACACACACTGCTCTGTCACTATACTGTCTGTACCATTTATATTATATACACACACTGCTCTGTCACTGCACTGTCTGTATCATTTATATTATATACACACACTGCTCTGTCACTGTACTGTCTGTACCATTTATATTATATACACACTGCTCTGTCACTGTACTGTCTGTATCATTTATATTATATACACACACTGCTCTGTCACTGTACTGTCTGTACCATTTATATTATATACACACACTGCTCTGTCACTGCACCGTCTGTATCATTTATATTATATACACACACTGCTCTGTCACTACACTGTCTGTACCATTTATATTATATACACACACTGCTCTATCACTGCACCGTCTGTACCATTTATATTATATACACACACTGCTCTGTCACTGCACTGTCTGTATCATTTATATTATATACACACACTGCTCTGTCACTACACTGTCTGTATCATTTATATTATATATACACTGCTCTGTCACTGCACTGTCTGTATCATTTATATTATATACACACTGCTCTGTCACTGCACTGTCTGTATCATTTATATTATATACACACTGATCTGTCACTGCACTGTCTGTACCATTTATATTATATACACACTGCTCTGTCACTGTACTGTCTGTATCATTTATATTATATACACACACTGCTCTGTCACTGTACTGTCTGTACCATTTATATTATATACACACTGCTCTGTCACTGTACTGTCTGTACCATTTATATTATATACACACTGATCTGTCACTGTACTGTCTGTACCATTTATATTATATACACACTGCTCTGTCACTGTACTGTCTGTATCATTTATATTATATACACACACTGCTCTGTCACTGTACTGTCTGTACCATTTATATTATATACACACTGCTCTGTCACTGTACTGTCTGTACCATTTATATTATATACACACACTGCTCTGTCACTGCACTGTCTGTACCATTTATATTATATACACACACTGCTCTGTCACTGCACTGTCTGTATCATTTATATTATATATACACTGCTCTGTCACTGCACTGTCTGTATCATTTATATTATATACACACACTGCTCTGTCACTGTACTGTCTGTACCATTTATATTATATACACACTGCTCTGTCATTGCACTGTCTGTATCATTTATATTATATACACACACTGCTCTATCACTACACTGTCTGTACCATTTATATTATATACACACACTGCTCTGTCACTGCACTGTCTGTACCATTTATATTATATACACACTGCTCTGTCACTGCACTGTCTGTACCATTTATATTATATACACACACTGCTCTGTCACTGCACTGTCTGTACCATTTATATTATATACACACACTGCTCTGTCACTGCACTGTCTGTATCATTTATATTATATACACACACTGCTCTATCACTACACTGTCTGTACCATTTATATTATATACACACTGCTCTGTCACTGCACTGTCTGTATCATTTATATTATATACACACTGCTCTGTCACTGCACTGTCTGTACCATTTATATTATATACACACACTGCTCTGTCACTATACTGTCTGTACCATTTATATTATATACACACACTGCTCTGTCACTGCACTGTCTGTACCATTTATATTATATACACACTGCTCTATCACTACACTGTCTGTACCATTTATATTATATACACACACTGCTCTGTCACTGCACTGTCTGTACCATTTATATTATATACACACACTGCTCTGTCACTATACTGTCTGTACCATTTATATTATATACACACACTGCTCTGTCACTGCACTGTCTGTATCATTTATATACACACACTGCTCTGTCACTGTACTGTCTGTACCATTTATATTATATACACACACTGCTCTGTCACTGCACTGTCTGTACCATTTATATTATATACACACTGCTCTGTCACTGTACTGTCTGTACCATTTATATTATATACACACACTGCTCTGTCACTGCACTGTCTGTATCATTTATATTATGTACACACACTGCTCTGTCACTGTACTGTCTGTACCATTTATATTATATACACATACTGCTCTGTCACTGCACTGTCTGTACCATTTATATTATATACACACTGCTCTGTCACTGCACTGTCTGTACCATTTATATTATATACACACACTGCTCTGTCACTGCACTGTCTGTACCATTTATATTATATACACACACTGCTCTGTCACTATACTGTCTGTACCATTTATATTATATACACACACTGCTCTGTCACTGCACTGTCTGTATCATTTATATTATATACACACACTGCTCTGTCACTGTACTGTCTGTACCATTTATATTATATACACACACTGCTCTGTCACTGCACTGTCTGTACCATTTATATTATATACACACTGCTCTGTCACTGTACTGTCTGTATCATTTATATTATATACACACACTGCTCTGTCACTGTACCGTCTGTACCATTTATATTATATACACACACTGCTCTGTCACTGCACCGTCTGTATCATTTATATTATATACACACACTGCTCTGTCACTACACTGTCTGTACCATTTATATTATATACACACACTGCTCTATCACTGCACCGTCTGTACCATTTATATTATATACACACACTGCTCTGTCACTGCACTGTCTGTATCATTTATATTATATACACACACTGCTCTGTCACTACACCGTCTGTATCATTTATATTATATATACACTGCTCTGTCACTGCACTGTCTGTATCATTTATATTATATACACACTGATCTGTCACTGCACTGTCTGTACCATTTATATTATATACACACTGCTCTGTCACTGTACTGTCTGTATCATTTATATTATATACACACACTGCTCTGTCACTGTACTGTCTGTACCATTTATATTATATACACACTGCTCTGTCACTGTACTGTCTGTACCATTTATATTATATACACACTGATCTGTCACTGTACTGTCTGTACCATTTATATTATATACACACTGCTCTGTCACTGTACTGTCTGTACCATTTATATTATATACACACAATGCTCTGTCACTGCACTGTCTGTACCATTTATATTATATACACACACTGCTCTGTCACTGCACTGTCTGTATCATTTATATTATATATACACTGCTCTGTCACTGCACTGTCTGTATCATTTATATTATATACACACACTGCTCTGTCACTGCACTGTCTGTACCATTTATATTATATACACACTGCTCTGTCACTGCACTGTCTGTATCATTTATATTATATACACACACTGCTCTGTCACTGTACTGTCTGTACCATTTATATTATATACACACACTGTTCTGTCACTGTACTGTCTGTACCATTTATATTATATACACACACTGCTCTGTCACTGTACTGTCTGTACCATTTATATTATATACACACACTGTTCTGTCACTGTACTGTCTGTACCATTTATATTATATACACACACTGCTCTGTCACTGCACTGTCTGTACCATTTATATTATATACACACACTGCTCTGTCACTGCACTGTCTGTACCATTTATATTATATACACACACTGCTCTGTCACTGCACTGTCTGTACCATTTATATTATATACACACTGCTCTGTCACTGTACTGTCTGTACCATTTATATTATATACACACACTGCTCTGTCACTGCACTGTCTGTACCATTTATATTATATACACACTGCTCTGTCACTGTACTGTCTGTACCATTTATATTATATACACACACTGCTCTGTCACTGCACTGTCTGTATCATTTATATTATATACACACACTGCTCTATCACTGCACTGTCTGTACCATTTATATTATATACACACTGCTCTGTCACTGCACTGTCTGTATCATTTATATTATATACACACACTGCTCTGTCACTACACTGTCTGTATCATTTATATTATATATACACTGCTCTGTCACTGCACTGTCTGTATCATTTATATTATATACACACACTGCTCTGTCACTGCACTGTCTGTATCATTTATATTATATACACACACTGCTCTGTCACTGTACTGTCTGTACCATTTATATTATATACACACTGCTCTGTCACTGTACTGTCTGTACCATTTATATTATATACACACACTGCTCTGTCACTGTACTGTCTGTACCATTTATATTATATACACACTGCTCTGTAACTGCACTGTCTGTATCATTTATATTATATACACACACTGCTCTGTCACTGTACTGTCTGTACCATTTATATTATATACACACTGCTCTGTCACTGTACTGTCTGTACCATTTATATTATATACACACACTGCTCTGTCACTGTACTGTCTGTACCATTTATATTATATACACACTGCTCTATCACTGCACTGTCTGTACCATTTATATTATATACACACTGCTCTATCACTGCACTGTCTGTACCATTTATATTATATACACACTGCTCTGTCACTGCACTATCTGTACCATTTATATTATATACACACACTGCTCTGTCACTGCACTGTCTGTATCATTTATATTATATACACACACTGCTCTATCACTGCACTGTCTGTACCATTTATATTATATACACACACTGCTCTGTCACTGTACTGTCTGTATCATTTATATTATATACACACACTGCTCTGTCACTGCACTGTCTGTACCATTTATATTATATACACACTGCTCTGTCACTGCACTGTCTGTATCATTTATATTATATACACACACTGCTCTGTCACTGCACTGTCTGTACCATTTATATTATATACACACACTGCTCTGTCACTGCACTGTCTGTACCATTTATATTATATACACACTGCTCTGTCACTGCACTGTCTGTACCATTTATCTTATATACACACACTGCTCTGTCACTGCACTGTCTGTACCATTTATATTATACACACACTGCTCTGTCACTGCGCTGTCTGTACCATTTATATTATATATACACACTGCTCTGTCACTGCACTGTCTGTACCATTTATATTATACACACACTGCTCTGTCACTGCGCTGTCTGTACCATTTATATTATATATACACACTGCTCTGTCACTGCACTGTCTGTATCATTTATATTATATACACACACTGCTCTGTCACTGCACTGTCTGTATCATTTATATTATATACACACACTGCTCTGTCACTGCACTGTCTGTACCATTTATATTATACACACACTGCTCTGTCACTGCGCTGTCTGTACCATTTATATTATATATACACACTGCTCTGTCACTGCACTGTCTGTACCATTTATATTATATACACACACTGCTCTGTCACTGCTCTGTCTGTATCATTTATATTATATACACACACTGCTCTGTCACTGTACTGTCTGTATCATTTATATTATATACACACACTGCTCTGTCACTGCACTGTCTGTATCATTTATATTATATACACACACTGCTCTGTCACTGTACTGTCTGTACCATTTATATTATATACACACTGCTCTGTCACTGTACTGTCTGTACCATTTATATTATATACACACTGCTCTGTCACTGCACTGTCTGTATCATTTATATTATATACACACACTGCTCTGTCACTGCACTGTCTGTATCATTATATTATATACACACACTGCTCTGTCACTGTACTGTCTGTACCATTTATATTATATACACACTGCTCTGTCACTGCACTGTCCTGTACCATTTATATTATATACACACTGCTCTGTCACTGCACTGTCTGTACCATTTATATTATATACACACACTGCTCTGTCACTGCACTGTCTGTACCATTTATATTATATACACACACCACTGCTCTGTCACTGCACTGTCTGTACCATTTATATTATATACACACACTGCTCTATCACTGCACTGTCCTGTACCATTTATATTATATACACACACTGCTCTGTCACTGCACTGTCTGTACCATTTATATTATATACACACACTGCTCTGTCACTGCACTGTCTGTACCATTTATATATATACACACTGCTCTGTCACTGTACTGTCTGTACCATTTATATTATATACACACTGCAGCTCTAATCACTGCACTGTCTGTACCATTTATATTATATACACACACTGCTCTGTCACTGCACTGTCTGTACCATTTATATTATATACACACACTGCTCTGTCACTGCACTGTCTGTATCATTTATATTATATACACACACTGCTCTGTCACTGTACTGTCTGTACCATTTATATTATATACACACACTGTTCTGTCACTGCACTATCTGTACCATTTATATTATATACACACACTGCTCTGTCACTGCACTGTCTGTACCATTTATATTATATACACACACTGCTCTGTCACTATACTGTCTGTATCATTTATATTATACACACTGCTCTGTCACTGCACTGTCTGTAACATTTATATTATATACACACTGCTCTGTCACTGCACTGTCTGTACCATTTATATTAATATACACACTGCTCTGTCACTGCACTGTCTGTATCATTTATATTATATACACACTGCTCTGTCACTACACTGTCTGTACCATTTATATTATATACACACACTGCTCTGTCACTACACTGTCTGTATCATTTATATTATATACACACACTGCTCTGTCACTGCACTGTCTGTATCATTTATATTATATACACACACTGCTCTGTCACTGCACTGTCTGTACCATTTATATTATATACACACACTGCTCTGTCACTGCACTGTCTGTATCATTTATATTATATACACACACTGCTCTGTCACTGTACTGTCTGTACCATTTATATTATATACACACACTGCTCTGTCACTGCACTGTCTGTACCATTTATACTATATACACACACTGCTCTGTCACTGCACTGTCTGTACCATTTATATTATATACACACACTGCTCTGTCACTGTACTGTCTGTATCATTTATATTATATACACACACTGCTCTGTCACTGTACTGTCTGTACCATTTATATTATATACACACACTGCTCTGTCACTGCACTGTCGTGTATCATTTTATATTATATACACACACACTGCTCTGTCACTGTACTGTCTGTATCATTTATATTATATACACACACTGCTCTGTCACTGCACTGTCTGTACCATTTATATTATATACACACTGCTCTGTCACTGTACTGTCTGTACCATTTATATTATATACACACAGCTCTGTCACTGCACTGTATGTACCATTTATATTATATACACACACTGCTCTATCACTGCACTGTCTGTACCATTTATATTATATACACACACTGCTCTATCACTGCACTGTCTGTACCATTTATATTATATACACACACTGCTCTGTCACTGCACTGTCTGTACCATTTATATTATATACACACACTGCTCTGTCACTGTACTGTCTGTACCATTTATATTATATACACACACTGCTCTGTCACTGCACTGTCTGTACCATTTATATTATATACACACACTGCTCTGTCACTGCAACTGTCTGTACCATTTATATTATATACACACACTGCTCTGTCACTGCACTGTCTGTACCATTTATATTATATACACACTGCTCTGTCACTGCACTGTCTGTACCATTTATATTATATACACACACTGCTCTGTCACTGCACTGTCTGTACCATTTATATTATATACACACACTGCTCTGTCACTGCACTGTCTGTACCATTTATATTATATACACACTGCTCTGTCACTGTACTGTCTGTACCATTTATATTATATACACACTGCTCTGTCACTGCACTGTCTGTACCATTTATATTATATACACACACACTGCTCTGTCACTGCACTGTCTGTACAATTTATATTATATACACACACTGCTCTGTCACTGTACTGTCTGTACCATTTATATTATATACACACACTGCTCTGTCACTGCACTGTCGTATCATTTATATTATATACACACACAGCTCTGTCACTGCACTGTCTGTACCATTTATATTATATATACACAACTGCTCTGTCACTGCACTGTCTGTACCATTTATATTATATACACACACTGCTCTGTCACTGCACTGTCTGTACCATTTATATTATATACACACACTGCTCTGTCACTACACTGTCTGTACCATTTATATTATATACACACACTGCCTCTGTCACTACACTGTCTGTACCATTATATTATATACACACTGCTCTGTCACTGCACTGTCTGTATCATTTATATTATATACACACTGCTCTGTCACTGCACTGTCTGTACCATTTTATATTATATACACACTGCTCTGTCACTGCACCTGTCTGTATCATTTATATTATATACACACACTGCTCTGTCACTACACTGTCTGTACCATTTATATTATATACACACACTGCTCTGTCACTGCACTGTCTGTATCATTTATATAATATACACACACTGCTCTGTCACTGCACTGTCTGTACCATTTATATTATATACACACTGCTCTGTCACTGCACTGTCTGTACCATTTATATTATATTACACACACTGCTCTGTCACTGCACTGTCTGTACCATTTATATTATATACACACACTGCTCTGTCAACTGCACTGTCTGTATCATTTATATTATATACACACACTGCTCTGTCACTGTACTGTCTGTACCATTTATATTATATACACACTGCTCTGTCACTGTACTGTCTGTACCATTTATATTATATACACACACTGCTCTATCACTGTACTGTCTGTACGATTTATATTATATACACACTGCTCTGTCACTGCACCGTCTGTACCATTTATATTATATACACACTGCTCTGTCACTGTACTGTCTGTACCATTTATATTATATACACACACTGCTCTGTCACTGTACTGTTTGTACCATTTATATTATACACACACACTACTCTGTCACTGCACTGTCTGTACCATTTATATTATATACACACACTGCTCTGTCCACTGCACTGTCTGTATCATTTATATTATATACACACACTGCTCTGTCACTGCACTGTCTGTATCATTTATATTATATACACCACTGCTCTGTCACTGCACTGTCTGTACCATTTATATTATATACACACACTGCTCTGTCACTGCACTGTCTGTATCATTTATATTATATACACACACTGCTCTGTCACTGCACTGTCTGTATCATTTATATTATATACACACACTGCTCTGTCACTGCACTGTCTGTACCATTTATATTATATACACACCACTGCTCTGTCACTGCACTGTCTGTATCATTTATATTATATACACACACTGCTCTGTCACTGCACTGTCTGTACATTTATATTATATACACACTGCTCTATCACTATACTGTCTGTACCATTTATATTATATACACACACTGCTCTGTCACTGTACCGTCTGTACCATTTATATTATAGACACACACTGCTCTGTCACTACACTGTCTGTACCATTTATATTATATACACACACTGCTCTGTCACTGCACTGTCTGTACCATTTATATTATATACACACACTGCTCTGTCACTGCACTGTCTGTACCATTTATATTATATACACACACTGCTCTGTCACTGTACTGTCTGTACCATTTATATTATATACACACACTGCTCTGTCACTGCACTGTCTGTACCATTTATATTATATACACACACTGCTCTGTCACTACACTGTCTTACCATTTATATTATATATACAGGACTGCTCTGTCACTGCACTGTCTGTATCATTTATATTATATATACACACTGCTCTGTCACTGCACTGTCTGTACCATTTATATTATATACACACACTGCTCTGTCCACTGCACTGTCTGTATCATTTATATTATATACACACACTGCTCTGTCACTGTACTGTCTGTATCATTTATATTATATACACACACTGCTCTGTCACTGCACTGTCTGTATCATTTATATTATATATACACACACTGCTCTGTCACTGCACTGTCTGTACCATTTATATTATATACACACACTGCTCTGTCACTGCACTGTCTGTATCATTTATATTATACACACTGCTCTGTCACTGCACTGTCTGTACCATTTATATTATATACACACACTGCTCTGTCACTGCACTGTCTGTATCATTTATATTATATACACACACTGCTCTGTCACTGCACTGTCTGTACCATTTATATTATATACACACTGCTCTGTCACTGCACTGTCTGTACCATTTATATTATATACACACACTGCTCACGATTCCAGTTAATATCTAAGTATTGTTTGGTAACCAAATACACCCTAAGCTCTTCCCCATGAACCACTATTCTTTGTGATGATAATTTGTGGTCCTATTTATATCCTGACCTGGAAACCACCAATGTATATTTAGCTCAGTCTCCGCAGTTAATCACTGCAACTGTCTTAATGGCCAGAAATGTAAGACGGGCATTTGGCCAGTTTTGATGATGTAATTAGAAGAACCACCCTCTTTAAAGATAGGGTTAATAAAAGGTTGTCACAGAGTTAATAAGAACACTGAGGGTGGTGTGCTAATCTGAGTCTATCAGACCTCCCCATTAACAAGGGCACACATGAAATGCCTGTGTGTCGTTCTCAGGGCCGCTCTGAATTATACGCCAAGGCATACAGGTAGTTTGGGTCAATCCCTGACAGATCCCAGATATGACCATAATCCCTTCTCAGACTCCTTTCTTTGCTGATTAACTGTTTTTATCCTATATAATAAATCGCTAAGTGTGTGTTTGTCAGAAGCCATCATGCACAGTAGAGACGGCTGCCTGCACTGCAGTCACGCACAGTAGAGACGGCTGCCTGCACTGCAGTCACGCACAGTAGAGACGGCTGCCTGCACTGCAGTCACGCACAGTAGAGACGGCTGCCTGCACTGCAGTCACGCACAGTAGAGACGGCTGCCTGCACTGCAGTCACGCACAGTAGAGACGGCTGCCTGCACTGCAGTCACGCACAGTAGAGACGGCTGCCTGCACTGCAGTCACGCACAGTAGAGACGGCTGCGTGCACTGCAGTCACGCACAGTAGAGACTGTCCCCACCACGGCTGATAACGGAGTGGGCTCTAAATTCAGACCGTAGTACTCTCTGCGCACCTTTGGTGCACAGAGAGGACTACAGTCTGAATTCGGAGCGCCCCGCTCTGTATCAGCCGCAGAGCGGGCAGTCTCTACTGCGCATGACTTCGCTGCGGCCGTTGCTGCGTGGCATTGTTGCCCGTGTACACGGTTTCTTCAACTAGTATGTAATAAAAGAGCTGATTTTGTATTTCTTTAACAGATCCGTTAAGCCTGGCCACGGGGCCCACCCTAATCCCCCACGAAACACCAAACCCCCAAAGCAGAAGGAGGAGAAACATGACTGTGCCCCGCTGCCCGACGCTGCACAGGCCGCCTGGTAAGTCATTCAGAGATGTTATTTAAATGACAATGTTTAACCCTTTGTGGCTGATGTACCCAAAAAGGGCAGCATCAACTCTGGCAAACCCGCAGCTACGCCAGAGGGAAAATATGAGCATGTCGGAAAACTACAGTTTATTTAAATGAGGATTTTTAACCCTGAGACCTCTTTAGCATTCAACGGGTTAAAAATCTCCTTAAAGTAGATCTGTCACTCTCTAAGATGTCTGGTATTTTTACATTTCTTTAACCCAGTAGTGACACATGACGTGCCACATCTATCACGCTGGCTCCGGCACTTAACCCTTTGAGTTAAGTGTTGCATACCGAACTGCCATCCAAAAAAAGAGCTTTGTGGTCCTTTGCTGCTGCCCATGTGCCAGATCGGGGTGTCGTTAAAGGGACAATAATGTCCCATTTTGTAGAGATTAAAAAATAAGCTAAAAGCCACAAATCCTATCTCTCAAACCACCAAAGAAGTAATTCTTTTTAAATCTCGCAATTGCGGCTCTGCTGAAGAGCCTCCTCAGGTCGGCCGACACGGATCTCCTTCTGCCAGCTTTAGAGCTGACAGAAGGATAACAGGAACTTTAGCGGAGGATGTCTCTCTAACCATAGCGGTTTGAGAGAGAGGATTTGTTGCATTTAGCTTTTTTTTTTTTTTTTTTTTTAAGTTCCTGTTCAGGGATTCCGGATCAGCGTCCACCCGCGCCGGGAGCTCTGAACTCCATGCCGTGCCAGGACCGTCACTGGTCCTTAAGTGTCGGACCACCTTGACGGTCCTGGCACGTCAATGGTCCTTAAGGGGTTAAGGGTTTTTCTGTTTGCTTGTTTTCCTTTTTTGTTTTGTTTTTCAATAGAAATATAATACGGCATATACAGGCAGACTTAAATTCTGTTTAAATAAAAACTGTTATGGGTCCGTTCCAACTTAAATCAGTGGGGATTGCACTGTAATTGTCCCCTGTAGTGCAGTTGGTTTACTTCAGTTCCACTTAGTACAGCAGTCAACGTGTGAGATGGTGGTGGACAAACTTTAATAGTCTGCATGCCTCGGGCATGCAAATAGTTAACACTTTGAGTGCCAGACAGGTATCAAACGCATTGCAAAGCAAAGTGTTTTTAAGTAAACTCAAAGGGGTAACATAACTTCAATCTGTCACACGAGGGGTTAAATAACTTTGCCATGGGGTAATCTATGTGTGTAGGGGAGGTTTCATCTTCAGATCCACCAGACACCTCCCTGTTCAAAAGGAATCACAGCACAAATTTACCCACAAATCTGTAGGGTTCATCCTGTAACCCCTTCAGTGCCAAAGAAGAGTCTGCAGTGCATTGCAAACCACTATTTTTCACTGCCGTCCAGTGCAAAGTTTTTCAGTAGTAAAACTGCAGCTGATGTACTAAAACAAAATTAAGCAGTTCTACATAAAACCAGGTGAGCCATATCTACAAAACACTAATCCAGATTGTCACGGGTTTAACGGAGGCCTCTACATCTCCTATATGCCTGTGAGGTCTCCATGCATTGTGACTCTCTAGAACATTAATCCAGGGGGCTGTTTATTAATCCCCTATGGTGAAGTAGGGTGAATCCGTAAGAACAATTTTTACTCTACAATTCCCTTTACCCCATGTAGTACATATCAGACTTCTATCAATAGAAGGATAACTCACATGTACCTACCACTTTATCTCTGACGTTGTGACATTTTATTTTCTACACCATATAACACAGGAGGTTATATCAGGAGCGGTCAGTATATAGAATACAGTGTGTGGAGGTTATATCAGGAGAGGTCAGTATATATAATACAGTGTGTGGAGGTTATATCAGGAGAGGTCAGTATATAGAATACAGTGTGTGGAGGTTATATCAGGAGAGGTCAGTATATATAATACAGTGTGTGGAGGTTATATCAGGAGAGGTCAGTATATAGAATACAGTGTGTGGAGGTTATATCAGGAGCGGTCAGTATATAAAATGCAGTGTGTGGAGGTTATATCAGGAGAGGTCAGTATATAGAATACAGTGTGTGGAGGTTATATCAGGAGAGGTCAGTATATAGAATACAGTGTGTGGAGGTTATATCAGGAGCGGTCAGTATATAGAATACAGTGTGTGGAGGTTATATCAGGAGAGGTCAGTATATAGAATACAGTGTGTGGGGGTTATATCAGGAGAGATCAGTATATAGAATACAGTGTGTGGAGGTTATATCAGGAGAGGTCAGTATATAGAATACAGTGTGTGGAGGTTATATCAGGAGAGGTCAGTATATAGAATACAGTGTGTGGAGGTTATATCAGGAGCGGTCAGTATATAGAATGCAGTGTGTGGAGGTTATATCAGGAGCGGTCAGTATATAGAATACAGTGTGTGGAGGTTATATCAGGAGAGGTCAGTATATAGAATACAGTGTGTGTGGAGGTTATATCAGGAGCGGTCAGTATATAGAATGCAGTGTGTGGAGGTTATATCAGGAGCGGTCAGTATATAGAATGCAGTGTGTGGAGGTTATATCAGGAGAGGTCAGTATATAGAATGCAGTGTGTGGAGGTTATATCAGGAGAGGTCAGTATATAGAATGCAGTTTGAGGAGGTTATATCAGGAGCGGTCAGTATATAGAATACAGTGTGTGGAGGTTATATCAGGAGCGGTCAGTATATAGAATAGTGTGTGGAGGTTATATCAGGAGCGGTCAGTATATAGAATGCAGTGTGTGGAGGTTATATCAGGAGAGGTCAGTATATAGAATGCAGTGTGTGGAGGTTATATCAGGAGAGGTCAGTATATAGAATGCAGTTTGAGGAGGTTATATCAGGAGCGGTCAGTATATAGAATACAGTGTGTGGAGGTTATATCAGGAGCGGTCAGTATATAGAATAGTGTGTGGAGGTTATATCAGGAGCGGTCAGTATATAGAATGCAGTGTGTGGAGGTTATATCAGGAGCGGTCAGTATATAGAATGCAGTGTGTGGAGGTTATATCAGAAGCGGTCAGTATATAGAATGCAGTGTGTGGAGGTTATATCAGGAGAGGTCAGTATATAGAATGCAGTGTGTGGAGGTTTTATCAGAAGCGGTCAGTATATAGAATACAGTGTGTGGAGGTTTTATCAGAAGCGGTCAGTATATAGAATACAGTGTGTGGAGGTTTTATCAGAAGCGGTCAGTATATAGAATACAGTGTGTGGAGGTTTTATCAGAAGCGGTCAGTATATAGAATACAGTGTGTGGAGGTTTTATCAGAAGCGGTCAGTATATAGAATGCAGTGTGTGGAGGTTTTATCAGAAGCGGTCAGTATATAGAATACAGTGTGTGGAGGTTATATCAGGAGTGGTCAGTATATAGAATGCAGTGTCTATAGGTTATATCAGGAGCGGTCAGTATATAGAATAACCAGTCTATAGAGGAAATAGAAGTACAGTATATAATATATAACTATGTCCTGTTTGTCTCAGATTCTCATGTCGGTGTTTGAGGTAACCTTTGTCTGTGGCTGTATGATGACAAAGACAAAGCACAGCAATCCTTATGCCCGCTGATGGCACCTGAAGTTACATAACACAGTGTAAGAGCCTTGGGTAGAGTTTTAATCCTCCCTAAGCTCTCGTCGTGCCTGGCTGCCTTTATCTCCTTGTATCCAGGGTGTTCCTCTGTGTTGACTCATTTCTCAAAGCCATAAGTGACAAATCCCTGGGCAGCATTAGTACAATGCTGATTTATTAACATTAGTACAGTGCTGATATATATTAACATGGCTGATGCAAGGATTTTTGCCACCCTAGGCAAAACCTAATTTTGCCACCCATTTGGCGCCACCCCTTGTGTCCCACCCCTTTATACCCCACCTCGTTTCATGATTGTCCTCTCTCTGCCCCCTGGGCCAGTCGGCCCCTGGTCTGGAGATGCCTGTAAGAGATGCCCCCCAGCAGCTCCAACTTGCCCCCCCCATCACATTCCTGTAGCTCCCGCGCAGTCTTCTCTTCAGTAATGCAGAGCGCGCCGGGAGATCATGACTACCAGCGCGCTCTGCATTACTAAAGATCCAACCCGATGAGGGAGCGCAGTGCTGCATGCCCGCGCCCCCAGAATGTGTGCGCCCTAGGCCGGAGCCTACCTCGCCTATTGGTGGCGCCGGCCCTGTATATTAACATTGATACAGTGCTGCATTATTAATACAGTACTGATATATTAACATTGATACAATAATGATATATCAACAGCCCGGCAGCTCTATATGTCTGCTACCTCTAACAGCAAGGAAGGTGCAAGGAGGATCTATATGCCCCACTCTATCTGGTACCAGGCCTGAGAACCTCTGGGGGTAACTTATTACAAAGACAAAAGAGGACAAATTCTGGGGCAAATTAACTGCAGTACCGCACTGTGCAAACAAAAGCAATAGATCTGTAAACTCGCATTGTTTTTACGTGGGTCTTTATTAAGGTGACTACATATCCCTTTAATTCGGGGAGGCGTATGACAATTTTTCTGCAGGTCTGATCAGAAACCATCCCTGCAGAGTGTGGATTTTATATGCATCCCTGATTTATAGGGATACGTGATCACCTTAGTCTCTTTACCCCGTGTATGCTTAGTGTTAGTAATGTCCCATACTTTATATTTACCAATTTTTTTTTTAGGCTAAAAACAAAAACTCATTGCCACAAACCCCATCTCTCAAACCTCTATGGTTTGAGAGATATTCACGATCAAAATTCCTCCCTCCAATTCTCCTGACGTCAGCTGTAAAGCTGACAGAAGGGGATCCATGTCGGCCTACACGATGAGGCTCTTCAGCAGAGCCAAAATCCCTTTATTAGAAAATAACTACTTCATGGGAACGGTCTACAAAGTGTGCTTGGAAACCAGGCTCACTTTGTAGACCTTTCCAATGAAGTAATTCATTTCTAATAACAGGATTTCGGCTCTGCTGCAGATCTCCTGCTGTCAGCTAGACACTGACGTCAGGGAGAGGGGAGGGGGGAACTTTGATTGTGAATATCTCTCAAACCATAGCGGTTTGAGAGATGGGTGTTTCTGGCAATTAGATTCATTTAATTCTTTTTTTTTTTAGCCTCTAAAAAAATCAATATAAAATTTTTAATGGGACATTACTAACACTTTAAGAGGTCTGTAACGTATTGAAAAGCACTGGAGACCTGTCTGACACCCATAGGGTTAAGTATTCCATTTACTTTAATGTGAATTTGGGGGAATTTTTATTTGATTCTCAGTTTGCTCCAGAATTGTTTTTTCTGATCTATTTAACCCTTAATGGTGCTAGAAAGGACTTCTGGACTGTATTACAGAGATATGACTATTGTATTGCCCATTGTATGTACTATATATAACATATATATGTGTGTGTACATGCCTCCCAAGTGTCCCTCTTTAGGAGGAACAGCCCCTCTTTCCCACCCTGATGTCCCTCTTTTTAGGAGAGCAGACTTTGTGATGTGTATATAAATATATCATATTGCTCTACATCAATAAAACTCACATTCATATTTGTTTAAACATCAGTATATGTGTTTATAAATTAGTTTGTGTAAATAAAACACTTTAGTCTTATTATAACCCTTTGCAATGCATTGCGTACCCCTCTGGCACTCAAAGGGTTAAATAACTAGTTGAAGAGCCCGTTACACGGGCCACAGTGCCACTGCCAGACGGTCACGGGGCAGTCATGCTCAGTAGAGACTGCCCGCGCCGCGGCTGATACAGAGCTGGACGCTCCGAAGGAGCATCCAACTCTGTATCACCCGCGCCGCGGGCAGTCTCTACTGTGCATGACTGCATCGTTACACACGTTTTAGTGAATTATTATATAGGATTTATTAGGTTACACAAGGAGGTGTCAATAGGTAGTGAAATAGCCTGAAAATTATCGATAATGCCCTGCCCACCAGCCACGCCCACAGCAGCACCCCCTAAAACACAAGTGTCCCTCTTTGGCAATCTGAAATGTAGGGAGGTATGTGTGTATAATATAGAGAGAGAGATTTATATCAAAACAGATGTGATGTGGACTGTAACACTGTCACATGGTCACTCTGTCATATAGACACACACATACATATAATGTGTGTGTGTGTGTGTGTGTATGTATGTATGTATGTATATATAATAAATACACACACTATGTAAAGAGACTCGTTTCTACTGCACTTAGAGGCTTACGTCTCATTTGACTCCTCACCGTGTCTAGAACACTCCTTGTGGAATACTAATCACATTTCTCTGAGGCGATATCACCTAAAAGCCATGTGATCACTATCCCACAAGACGCGTTCTACACACGGCGGTGGAGTCAGGTGAGAAGTGTCTCCTGCATTTAACTCCTACGTGAGATCCACTCAAAGGCTTTTTAGAAACTGTAGCAACGATCAAGTGAAGCAGAGAGAGGCTTTTGTAATCAACATGGGACTGCTTCTTAAAGGGATAGTAATACTTAAAATATAAAAAAATTATATATTGTAGTGTTTATTCTCCTGAGTAAAATAAGGGATCTCCCACTGCTGAAAGGTGTTTTATTCAAAAGTTATTACAGCTAAAATTTTAATTTTTTTTTAGGTGCAATTTCACAGTGGCCTGAATATTTAAAGTGGCGCTGTTGATACATCCTATGGAGAGCTCTGGTCTGTAGACCATATATCTCCAAAGAACTGTGTAACAACAGCGCCACTGTAAATTTTCAGGCCACTGTCATATTGCACCTAAAAAAAAATTTCAACTTTGTGCTGTAATTACTTTTGAATAACACACCTTTCAGCAGTGGGAGTACTCTTGTTTTACTCAGAGGGATAAACCCTACAATATATATATTTTATATATTAAAATAATTTTTAAGTATTACTATCCCTTTTTAATTATCTGGGGTCAGTTAAACCATGACTTGGTTCCCTCTATTTTTGCATCTGATATAACATGAGACCAGCAATACACTGTGGGGAGAGGCACTAAGGTGAGATCAGTGGCGTAACTATAGGGGTCGCAACTGAGACCAGGCCCGTCACTCCCGGTTGCCCCCTGCGACCCCCCCCCCCTCCTGGTGCCGCAATCTCCCTCTGGCGCTCTAGTAATGCAGAGCGCTCTCCCAGTGCTCTGCATTACAGAAGAGGACAGCACAGGAGCATGTCGCACCAGCCCGCCTCTCCTGCCACTCCACTGGACCACTAGGGATTGGGAGGTAGGAAATGGAGGCATTGTGGAAGGCCCGGGGGCCAATGTGTTCGGGGGTTGGGGGGGTGCCCATGGCACTTCTTGCACCATGCCCCAGACCGTTCTAGTTACGCGTCTGGGTGAGATAAAGAGAACTTCTCTAGTGATATCACCACTTCCCCAATCTTTGTTATTCTATGGAACCTATGCACTAACATATATCCAAAGCTGGAGACATCTTACTGAATAGGCTCCATAGAATAATATAGGAACTGGAGAAGTGATACCACTGGGAAAGTCCTCTGCACTTTATCACCACTTTGGGCCATATGATCAAAGAAGTAGCAAAATAGCTTTTGTCGTTTGTAACGACTTTTCAAAGTAGTGTCGTTGGGATCATTTAATATTTTCAGAGTGTCGGTTGTGATTGGAAATATGTTGTTTGTCCTGACTGAAACTGTCACATGGAATGACAAAAAGTCTTAACTAAAGACAAAATTTCTCACATTCAGAACACATTCCCTCCACTTTTTTCTTAACGTACAAATTTTGCCTTTTGACAGACATTTTTTATTTATTTATTATTATTTTTTTTTTTTTTTGTCGTTACAACAAATTTTCTTTTCCTCTATACGACACTAGAGAATAGTTTAGCCACGCCCTTGCCCCGTCCTTTTGCCCGTCAGTTCTGAGGTTGTGTCGTACACAACGGACATTGCTAGTTTTTTTGTTTTGTTTTTTTTTTGTTTTTTGTCATATACTCCTATAGAAAATATTTTGTTCATGCATACAATGGCTTATTGTTGTCTTTCATACGACAATTTTTTGTCGTTTATCCCTTTGAACATACGGCCTTTAGCACACCTCATGTTATATCAGATGTAAAATAAAGGGCACAAGTCACGGACCTGGCTAGTCTTGACGCAGTAAGTGACCTTGTCATCCTGTATATTTCACTCTGTATTGACCCCCGCTGTGTGTCCTGCAGGCAGTACGCGCTCTCTGTGCCCGTGGTGATTAAGAGTGGGGGGAGCGGTGATGTGTGTATCAACTTCATGTATCACAATGAATCCCTGGATGTCACCATTGATTATGAGGTCGATGGAGTGAACCACACAATCCTGAAAGAGAAAATTCCTCCTAAAAACACCTTCAAGTGTGTTCAATTCAAGGTGAGTTATTATATTACAAAAAAGATGGATATAAATACTGGGGCTAATCATGGGCGGATTGTCCTATCGGGGGATCGGGCATCCCCCGGTGGGCCGCTAGATCATGGGCCGGTGGGGGGAGATAAGAGAATCTCACCGTCCCACGATATTTTGAAGGACAGGTCTGTGTTGCCACCAGCACTCTCTGTGACAGCCTTCGCATTCCTTGTTAACCTTTTGAGTGCCAGAGGGACACGCAATGCATTGCAATGCGTTGCATACCCCTCTGGCACTGAATGGGTTAATGCAGAGCGCCAGGATATGACATAATATCCTGGCACCTGCTCTCCCATGCTGCACAGGGACCACAAGAGGGCGTCAATAGGGACGTTGGTGCAGCTAGAGGTCTGCTTAAAAAAAAAATTTAGATGGTCGGGCTGGTATTCCCCTACAATCCGCCCCAGGGGCTAATATGCACAAAGACAAACGCAGACCAACTGTAGGGTATACCGACTGCACAAGGAAAGAATCCTATTGCATTAAATGTGTCTTTTAAAAGCTCCATTTACTTTCATGGGAATTTTGGGAATGTGTATTTGTCCTTGTGGTGTGCAGGGGGGAGATGCACTAGGATCCCATATTATGGAATAGTGTGGCTGGGGATGTGTGCTGAGTAATTGACCTTGGAGAATAGGACACATTCTGCCTTATTCACTAACATTCAGATAGGAGGGGAGAGACATTGCCCGTTGGCATATGATCGTTACATAAAGGTGCCAACGTGTTCTAATGGCAGGCTGGGAAAGAAACAACTATTAAAGGGACAGCCTCTTTGTTGACTGTACCTATAACCAGAGCCATAAGCAGCTATTGCAGGGCCCTGTTAGAGAAGTATGTTTAGGCCCCCATCACAAAAATATATTCACAGAGGCATAACTAGGACCTAATTGTTTAACACCTTAAGCACCAGTGGTCCCAGGAAGTTGCCTTAAGGACAGCTTTGATGTATGTGACACTCCGGGCACACGTGACTCTTTACATGTACCGGCACGCCAAGTCGGGGTCTGGGAGAAACCGTTCAAGTTTTGGAGCAGTCAATTTCAGACCCTGTTTTTACGTACAGCACTGCTGCGTGTGACGTGATGTGCCAGGACAGTCACTGGCCCGTAAGGGGGGAAAAAAGGTTCCAGTCCTGGCACGTAACAGGGTCGTTAAGGGGTTAAGAGCGCTGGGGCGAGTAGCATGGAAACCAATCTGGTTAAGTGCACTGGAGGTGTAATCACAAAGACTATGATGAAGACATCTTAGTGATACTGCGGGATGGATTCAGGTCCAATACGTCACCGTACCGCTAACATTTACCTTTTTTGAAGTTTAATGCATCTCCCCCCTAGTTCTCATTAACACGTTTAGTGTCTCACTGGCACTGCAAAAGTTAAAGGGAAGGTGAGCTATTATAAGAACATAGAAAGGGGTTTATCCGCAATAGGAAAGTGCAGCACATCTGGAACATACCAACTGCATCATGAGGGGGGGAGAACTTTCCACTGAGTTAGCGACTGTCTAGCATTCAAGAGGTGCTCTCTCTATCTAGCATTTGAGGTGTTAAAGGGGCTTTACTCAAAAAGCTATGGAGGTGCACTTCACTGTATAATTGAGGAAGGGCCCACAAACTCTAATTAAATGGACATGTTAACCATTTGACTGCTACTGAGATATCTAGTGAACTGCTTTACAAGATCTTATAGACCACACCAGCACTTAAAAGTTCCATTTAACCCTGAAAAGACCAGAGGCTGTGCACAACGTGTTGATTTGCAATTTGATGCTCTTTCGGCCAGTCCTCATATCGTTAAATCAATGGGAAATCCCCCTCCTCCTCTCCCACCATGATGCAACTAGATTTGCTCCAGCTCGTTTGAATCTCGTTATCTTGATGAATACGACCTACGGTAACCCTAAGCATTGGTCACAATGGACATTTGTCTCCTCCGCAGGTTGTTAACGTGACCTCTAACCTTCCTGTCTTCATATCTCTCGTGGCCGCCGGGGTCAGTAACATAATCCGGGATCGCAAGACAATGGTCATTGTTACTATGGATAAACTCAATCTGGTGCAGACGGACAAATCCATCTACAAACCAGGACAGACCGGTAACAGGAGCTTTTTTTTTTTTTTAATATGAAAATGACCTTAAGGTGACAGTAATGTCTTTTATAGAAATAAAAAGTAATATTGTAGAAAATCAAGAAAAGAGATCCATCGATGCCAGTCCGATCTCTCAAACCTCTATTGTTTGAGAGATATAACATTTTAAAGTTCCCCCCTGTCCCTCTTATCGGCTGTAAAGCTGACAGATGGAGATTCATGTGGACCGACTTGAAGCGGCTCTTCAGCAGAGTCGAAATACCACAATCTAAAAACGAAATACTTCATTGGAACGGTCTACAAAGCGTTCTTGGTTTGCAAGCACACTTTGTAGACCATTCCAATGAAGTATGTCGGCTCTGCTGAAGAGCCACCTGCCAGTCCCGGGACCAGGTTCTCCTTCTGTCAGCTAGAGGCTGATGTAAGGGAAAGGGGGGTCACAACTTTAAAATGTTATCGCTCAGATTATAAAGGTTTGAGAGAACAGACTGGCATCATCGATGGATTTACTTTATGATTATATACAATATTACTTTTTATTTATATAAAGACATTACTATCCCTTTAAGTGCCAAAGGGGTGTCCAGCGTATTTTGTTGGACCCCCTTCAGTTCTCAGAGTTAACCCTTTGAGTGCCAGAGGGGTACACAATGCATTGCAAAGGGTTGAAGGATTCTGCAAAAATATTGTGATCAAAACTACATGGTAGGTCCAGTTATCAAAGGATTCTTTTCTGATTTAAACATACATTGTAGGCCTTGCTGAATAAACACTATTAATCCCACTGCTGGGAGATGCTACACTAGGAAGGTATTTCAGTTCAAACTGAATGGAACCCTTTGAGTGCCAGAGGGGTGCACAACGCGTACCCCTCTGGCACTCAAAGGGTTACATTTAAAAAAAAAAAAAAAAATTAATGGTTTATAACACTGCCCTCATGTGTTCAGAGTGCATCTGTGTTTCCATTTTATTCAATTATAGAATTGATAGAATCCGCTCCAGTACTGGTGGCAGTTTGAGCTGCAGTAATTTGTGAATGAAACACATCTCAGCAGTGGGAGCTCCCTTGTTTTACTCCAAAAAAAAAAAAAATTTGTGTGAGGAATGTGAAAAAACTCTGGGTCGTACGCACAGCCAAGAGTGGAGGAATTCTGGGACAAAACAATTTAAGCATAAGGGATTAAAAAAAAATGTACACTGATTAAAATGTGCTTTTATCCATTTGATAGCCCACTGACACTCAAAGGGTTAACCCTTTGAATACTAATGTGGTTTCCAAGGCATTACACGGGAATGTGTTGGGACACTTCCCTGGCGTTCAAGAGGTTAATATTCCTTTTTATTTGTTGCCCACTTTAAAGGGATAGTAATATTTCACAAAAACAGCAGCTCCAATTAATCTTCATAGTATTTGGGCCACAGAGAGTGTTATTTCAATACTGTCAGAGTTGTAGTACAAGAGTAATTGAATGATAAAGTATCCCCCTCACTCCCCTTTTACCTAGTGTAAGACACCTCCCCTCAGATGTGGAATCTGGTCTCTTGACCGGACAGGTCACAGCAAGGACAATCTTCTTACTGTGATCATAAGGAAAACCCTGCCCCCCTTGACAGGTTTTTCCCCTTATGCTCACTGAAGATTGTCCCTGTCTGTGATCCATCCGGACAGTCTTGCTGCTCTGAGGTAAGCAGTGTTACATCAGTGGGAGGGGGAAACTTTATCATTCAATTACTCTTGTACTACAACTCTTACAGTATTGAAATAACACTCTCCATGGCCCAAATACTATGAAGATCAATTGGAGCTGCTTTTATTGTGAAACATTACTATCCCTTTAACCTTTGTACATGTGGTGTCCGTGACCTTACTAAGACCCCCTTCTTACCTTGTGTCCCCCCTCCCAGTGTACTGCCGTCTGATCTCGCTAGATTCCAACCTGATGCCGGTGAAGGAGATGGTAAGTGCGATCTGCCTTTGGGGTAGGTTATTGGGCAGGTTTAATGAACTATGGGAGGGGCATTTAGGTAGTGTACCTGCCATCTTGATTCAAGATTTACTTTTTGAAAAGCTCATTAAAAATAGCTTCTGTGTCATGTTAGCCCTCAGACCAACAAATGTACAGTTAAGGAGATATTCACACCATATGCTAATTGTGGCACCATATGCTAATTAAGGTTTCAAGTGGAATTTAATATGCTAATTAAGCAGTTTCAGTTTATTTTTCATTTGCTAATCAAGCTTTTCAGTGACTTCATATGCTAATGAAGATTGTTCTGTGTGACTTCCTATGCTATTAAGGATTTCACTGATATTTCTTATGCTAATGACGATATGTCCTGTTCCAGAAGACTTTTTTTCTTTTTCCAGAAATATTTCTGAAACTAGACATCTGCTGGATAGGGTGACCACATGTTGGAATGCTCGGGACTGTCCCTTATTGGGGGGTCTGTGTCCCGCATCCCGGGTCACCCCCCACCGGGACAACAGAGTCCCAGAATGGAGCAACATGCACCAGTCCAGCCAGCCAATGAAATGTATTTGCTATATGGTCCTCATTGGCTGGCTGAGCCAGCCAATGAAGACCATATAGCAAATACATTTCATTGGCTGGCTGGACTGGTGCATGTGAGACAGCTGGGATGGAGCAGGTATGCTGGCGCTGCAAGTGAGACCTGAGGCTCCCGCCGGCGCTGACCATCTTTTTGAGGCTGACACAAAGTAAGAGTTCCCACTGGGAAGCCTCAGAAAGATGGTCAGCGCCGGCGGGAGCCTCAGCCGCGGGTCTCACTCGCATTGCCACCATACCTGCTCCAACCCAGCTGTCTCCAATGCACCAGTCCAGCCAGCCAATGAAATGTATTTGCTCTATGGTCCTCATTGGCTGGCTGGACTGGAGCGTGAGAGAAAACTTGGATGGAGCAGGTATGCTGGTGCTGAAAGTGAAACCAGCGGCTGAGGCTCCCGCCGGCACTGACCATCTTTCTGAGGCTGTTCCCACTGGGAACTCTTACTCTGTGTCCGCCTCAGAAAGATGGTCAGCGCCAGCAAGAACCTCAACCTCGGGACTAGGGTGACCACATGTCCCGGAATGGCAGAACGGAAATGTGGTCACCCCACTGCTGGACTTTTGGTTACCATGACACATATACAGTTTTGAATGACTTTTTAAACTTTGTAAAGAAAGTACAAAGTGACAGGACTCTCCTTGTAATATAAATCACAGCGTAGCTTAAAGGCGCAGTAAATTATATCCTTTATGAAAAAACATCTATTGCAGGGTTTTTCCTTGGTGATGTGTCTTTCCACAAGAGATTACAAGCTCAATTTAAATGAAGATTAATTATTTCATTGTCCCTGTATAAATGACAAGACTGTAACCATATTAACTCTTTCAGTACCGGAAGGATTAGGGGGAAAACTTCTCCGTATTAATATTGTAGCAGTGACCACTTGGTGATCCGCCTACAGGGCTCCCCTGCCCTATAACAGACTTTCATAAAACAACTCTACTGCTCCGAAATTTGAGTAAAAAAATCCTAATGGCCTGTGTTTGGTTCACCAAAATATAATCTTCAGTTAGTAACAAATATCTTGTCCAGGGACTAAAAAATATATAATATATACATATATTTATATTTTTTTGTAGCTGGACTCTAGGACCCAATCCCCCACCCCAAACACACAAGTCTCCCCTCTCCCTCAAATGCTATATAATAGTATATTTTTTTTTTTTTTTTTTTTTTTTTTTTTTTATGAAAAGGCACTGCAAATGATGAGACATTAGACATTAACCCCTTAACGCCATGTGACGTACTATGACCGTCACGGTCCTTGAAATACTGAAGGACCGATGACGGTCATAGTACGTCACGTACTTTTTACTTACATCGATCTACCGGGAGCACTGTAAGTAAAAATAGGGCCTGAAATTGACCTCTCCAAGATTGGAGCGATCTCTATCAGGCCCCATAGTGACGCGCCGATACACGCAACAGGTCACGTGTACCGGCGCGCATCAACACGGTCCTTATGGGATGGAAACGTCCCAGGACCGCCGGTCGCTAAGGGGTTAATAACTCTGTACAGTTTAAACTGTAGTTTTTTTTTACATTAATAGTGCCTCCTAGTGGTCAGATTTCAGATAGTTATTCTGCTGCATTCTCTGGGAGAGGTGAGTCATTGAGAAACGGTTCTCCACAGAATTTGATAGAAACGTCTGAGTTGCTTCCTGTCAGTTAAAACTTGCAGGAATTAATTAAGCTGTCATTCGTGTCCTGATGGTGAGATAGCTCAGTGGTAAAGTCCCTGACTATGGAGCCTGTTCAATCCTCAAGGTTGCAGGTTCAAATCCCAGCAGGGTCAACGCAGCCCTTCATCCTTCCCAGGTCGATAAATGAGTAACATTGATTGGGTAATAATAACACCTATTATTTCAGCAGACGATTTGGTTAATTCCAAGAGCGTGCGCTGAAAAAGCTTTGAGTCCCACTGGGAGAGAGGCGCTATATAAATGAATTATTATTAACGTGTTATAACTTTTGAATAAAACAAATTATAGCAGTGAGAGTGTCCTTCTTTTACTTGGCATAAAACAACCCTATAACTTAGATTTCCATAAAAAAGTGGGGAAACAAAAAGAAAAAAAAAACATTTGCTCTAGTGTTTTCCTGCTGAGTAAAATATGGATACTCCCACAGGACAGGAAATATGTTCTTAAGTCAAAAGAAATAAAAGTTTATATTGTTAGAAAGGGAGTAACAGTGTCGATACTTCCTGGAAGTTTACACTGGCAGGAAGGTATACAGCTGCTTCTGTTACATTCTATGGAAATCTGTTGTCAGTGACTCACGTCATGCATGCAATACAACAGAATAGCTATGCAAAATGTGTCCACTAGAAGAAAATGTTCTATGGGAGTCAGACTACAGCTTTTCATATTAAAGGGATCGTAATACTTTAACTTTATTTTATTTTGTAGGCATTAAAAAAACATGAAGAACAATATAAGTCTTATGTCTCAAACCTCTATGGCTTAACAGATATTCACAAACAAAGTATCCCCTCCCGCCCCTTTTACCTAGTGTAAGCCATCTCTTCTCAGATGTGGAATCCAGTCCATAGACCAGACAGATAACAGAAGGGGACAATCTTCTTCCTATGAGAACAATGAAAGCCCTGCCCCCCTTGACAAGTTTTTCAGCTTTTTCCCTTATCTTAATTGAAGATTGTCCCTCTCTGCAGTCTACCTGGGCACCTCCCTTCTGATCTGGCTGAACAGGGGGGGGGGATACTTTGTGAATATCTCTTAAACCATAAAGGTTTGAGAGATAAGACTTATATCGTTCTTCATGTTTTTTTTAATGCCTACAAAATAAAATAAAGATAAAACAAAGTATTACTATCCCTTTAAGTGACAGGTGGCCAGAAAAGAAAACATCAGTTTAACCCTTTTAGTGCCAGAGGGGCACGTGACACATTGCTTTGCAATGTGTAACCCTCTGGCACTCAAAAGGTAAACGTAATGAAGAATTGAGCTGTGATGATTTTGAAAGCTGCATCTCCCAGCAGTTGAATTATGATTGTTTTACTCACCAGGAAAATCCCTGTATCATTGTTTCATGAAATAAAAGAGAAGTGCTCCTTCACAATGCACAGTTTAGTGTTCCTTTAAGCAATTAACCAGGAAGGCTGAATTAGAACTTGGACAATGCGCTCAAGACTGCGTGGACCTGTCCTGTTTGCATTTAACCCATTAATGCTAGCTAGGTCTCCAATGCATTACACAGCAATGCATTGGAGACTTATCTAGCATTCAAGGGGTTCAAATCCCCATTTAAATCCTTAGGAATTTGTCTGCTGCGGGTGCAGCTGGTTAACTGCTGAGTAGAGCCATTTTCTTAGTACATCAGCGTCCATGTGTTTAGAGAACAAGATTAACGATCTGTATTCTGTGAGGTCAGTATTAACTGTTTATTTATTTTTATTTTCAGTACACCGCCGTCTATTTATTGGTAAGTACATTTATTTTTACGTACAACCACTCTTGGATGCTAGAGTAAGGTGACCAGATGTCCCTTTAAATGCCGGACACTTATGTAGAACACACACTGCAGGGTTGTACTGATCCCTGTATAGTCCTGCATTTAAAGGGATAGTAATACTTAAAATGTAAAAAAAAAAAAAAAAGTTGTAGGGTTTATCCCACTGAGTAAAACAAGGGCACTCCCACTGCTGAAAGGTGTTTCATTCAAAAGTTATTAATTTTCAAAGTTGAATTTTTTAGGTGCAATATCGCAGTGGCCTGAAATTGTACAGTGGCGCTGTTGCTGCACGATCCTATGGACAGCTCTGGTCCCGGGACCATAAATCTCTATAGGATGGTGTAGCAACAGCGCCACTGTACAATTTCAGGCCACTGTGATCTTGCACCTAAAAATAAATTCAACTTTGAAAATTAATAACTTTTGAATAAAACACCTTTCAGCAGTGGGAGTACTCTTGTTTTACTCAGGGGGATAAACCCTACAACATATATTTTTTTTTTTTTTACATTTTAAGTATTGCTATCCCTTTTAAAGGGATAGGGGATGCGTGATAAGGGGGAATAGGGGATGAGGGGTGGGATAGGGGATGCGTGATAAGGAGGGATGGGGGATGCGTGATAAGGAGGGATAGGGGATGAGGGGTGGGATAGGGGATGAGGGATAGGGGATGAGGGGTGGGATAGGGGATGCATGATAAGGGGGGATAGGGGATGAGGGGTAAGAGATGTGTCTGGTGTAAGGGAACCATCTCACACTCAATGCATTATAAACCATCTGAGATTCTGTTTAACTGGGTCACACACCATGGGGAGATGCACTAAAGTGTGATAAAGCGGAGATGACTTCTCCTGTGATATCACTTCTCCAAATCCCATGATATTCTATGGCATCTATACTAACTTTGGAGAAATCTTAGTGCATTGGCTCCATAGAATAACATGGGAACTGGAGAAGTGATATCACTGGAGAAGTTATCTCTGCTTTATCACTCCTTGGTGCATAATCCCTGTGGTGTCCTTCATATCACAGTGACAGTGGTTCTAGAATCCTGTACCGCTCACTGTGCACAGACACATAAGGACAGTAATTCTAGGGCAGACTGTCCCATGGTCAAAGCCGGGTTTCCCAGTAGACAGAGGAGGCAACAGCCTAGCGTTCCACATTTTGAGGGGCGGTGCCTCAGCTGTGCAGGCCGCACCCACATTCTGTTATGGGTGTGGCTAGAGCAATTTAGTATCCCTGCCCCAATTTAATACCCAATCACAGGCTACTATTTAACCCCTTGGTTGCTAGGGAGATTTCCAAAGCATTTTTAACTCCTTGACTGCTGGTGAGGCATTAAAAGCCCAATTTAAATTAACAGGAATATCTATTTCCTTCACGGTCTCCAGGCAGCGCACACACACAGAGGTCCCACTCCTCTAGGTAGGACATGGACCTTGCCATCTGACCATCCCCAGTGCTTTTCCTCTCCTGCCCAGGAGGTCAGGGAATCTCACTCTGTCCTACTGACTTTTTATGGTTTTCCGGGAGCCCAGAAGGGGTTTGACCCTTATCCATTGCCCTCCTGTCTGTGGACCCAGCTGGGTACCTTTTGTCCAGCTGGATGAGTCCCAGAACATTTTTGCCCGTGTAGCCACCCCCTTCTGTTTGTGGACCCAGCTGCGTAGCTTTTGGCCATATGGAAAAGTCCCAGCAGGAGCTTCAACCCTCTTCTCTCTGTGGACCCGGCTGGGTACCCTTTCAGCCAGCTGGTCAAGTCCCAGAGGGGGTTTTCCCCCATAGCAGTCATCCTCCTGTCTGTGAAGGCAACTGGATGAGTCCCAGTGGCAGTTTGCCCCCATAGCCATCCCTCTTCTCTCTGTGGACTCAACTGGGTACCCTTTCAGCCAGATGGATGATCCCAGCAGGGTCTTGCTACCATAGCCATCCCTTTCTGTGGACACAGCTGGGTTCCAATTCAGTCAACTGGACATGTCCTAGCTGCCCCTTAGCCATCCCCCTTTTGTACATGGGCCCAGTTGGGTACCTTTTTGCCCATTGTAGGCAATATCCTTAGGGGTTTGTGATTTCTGTCCATGGACTTGTCTGGGAACCCAGTGCTTTCCCTAGTCAGCTCTATGGGATCCTGCTGCCACTGTGGAGTGGGGCTTCTGGGTAGTGAAACACCAGTTTGCTTTACACCTTCCTGAAGCTGATGCACCATTCACTCCATGACCAGTCTCTTTCAGACATGTGATATTTTCTCTGAATTGGCTGGGCTCCCCTCTGGGGTCCTCCCTTGGCCCCTAAATTATTTAAACATCATACTGCAGGGGGTATGCAGCAATCTCCCCACCCGCTTTCCACCCTGCTGCCTGTTTGGTCTCATGAACTGGCTCTTACTGGGTTTTTCACTATAAGCATTAAATAAATTGGTCTGCCTTTAAATTGACTCCTGGCTTTCTGTCCCTGTTTCCTAGTCTCCTGCAGTTAGGTTTTTTTTGTGTGTACAGGTTTTATTTTAGATGGCTAACCCTATGTTCCCCCCCATTTGTTTGCTTTTTGAAGTCTCTTGCTGGGTGTGGGGATGGATTACATGGTGGCAGACCTGATGACCTTATGGCCATTTCAGGGAATGAAGGGGCATGAAGAGATGCTGATATTTACATTCCTGGTGGTACGTGGGGACCCGTTGCAATCTGCACTTAGGGGATCCAATAGTAATTTGCCCTCAGTGCTGGCCAAGACTTAGGGGACCACAGTCCTGGGTCCACCTACCCTGGTCTCTGGTTACTGTACCTATCTGGAAGGAGGTGGAGCTGCTTGCTTACCTTAGAGATGAGGGGCGTGCTGTCAGCATCATGTTGGTGAATGCCAGATCTCTTGTTCACTGTGCCTCCTTGTATATGATAAAGTCAAGGTTGGTATAACTCATCTGGTGTTCTTCACCACTGGCTGATTTGGTGTCTGATGGGCATTCTGTCCTTCTGGTGCCACGACTGGATAATTGGGGGGAAGTTGCTCTGCATCAATCACCCAGTATCTAAGGTGAGGTCATCTGAGGATATGACTGTACATTCAATCTCTGTATTTCCCCCTTGTGTACAGGATTCCTGCGGCTTCATGTCCCAGTTCTTAGAGGTGGACTTGCAAATACTGTTGGAGTTCCCATGCACTATTGTGCTGGGTGGCTTCAATGTGTGGGCCTAAGACCTTATGGACTGCGTGATGATATAGAATTTGGACACCATAGGGGCCATTGGTTATCTTAGTTTGTGTGAGGGCTGCATGATCATGGTCATACACTTGACTTCCTATTTGGCCAGAGATTGGCAATGGGCAAAGATTCTTTCTTCTTCTCCGCCCCCCATTGACTGACCAAAGGCTGATCCGGACAACAGTCAGTGGCATCATGGGCCCCCTCAAGAGCTGTGTTGGCCTTTGTTTTTCCTGGGTTTAGCTAAAGAGGCTTTTGTAACAAGCTATGTTCAATTTAGCCATGGAGGCTAACCTTTGCCCCTTTCTTGTTAGCTACACGTTGGATGGCTGGGTGGAGCACTTTGATAGGGTAAAATCAATGAAGTTGCCAGTGGTCTTTCACATGAGATACAAGTTGGCTGTTATGGCTTGCAATGCTTTGCATAATATCGGGCCTCCGTTCTTGCAGCCTTGGCTTAAGTGCAGAGTGTGCAATAATTATTGCTTATGATCCTCAAGGAGTGCCCTGTTGGTGGATCCTAAAATCGGACATTCAGCATTGGGGTACAGGGCATTCTCAGGTGCTGTTCCTGTGGTCTGGATTTCCTGCCACTGAGGCCCCGGTACACTCCGAGTCTCCTGTCTTTCTACACCCAGGGTAAGACCTACTTTTTCCTTATGGCCTTCCCTAATTGATATGTTTTTAAATATTTATGTAAAGTATATTCTGATGCCCCTTCAGTGGGGTGTATTTACTATAAATTATTGATTGATTTCCATTCCTAATTATCTTTGTGATGGTTTCCCTAGAGGACTATATCCTATCCCTATTAAAGTACAAATCTCCACATATTGCTAAAATGGGAGATAATGTGACCGGAGGTATAGGCAAGGCCTGTGTTAATAGGGAGTGTACTTGGCAGACGCTGTTACTGTGATTGACTCTTTTGAAATGGTAAGAAGTTATTGTTTGAACAGACCGATCACCTCCTCCTTTTAGTTAATGGCGTCTAGAACATCGAAACCAGTTAAGAATTTTTAATTATGTGCTGCCTGTAGACCCTGAAGGAAAGGTGGAATTAATTATCTGTCAGTTAATTTTCCTTCAAGTCTTATTTGGTAGCAAACAGGCTTCCCACTTTTGTGGCCAACAACTTGCTTGCGGCCAAAATACTTTTTTCAGCATTCATTTTGATGTTTGGTTCATTGCTCTACAATTACTGAGGAAAGTGGGGTAAGAAGTTTATTTTTAATGTTTCCTGCTCTTCCTGGTTTGCGAGTGCATGTTTTGGACAGTGAAATTGATCTCTGGCCCTCTGTGTCTCCATTAGGATCCCAATGGCAGTCGACTGTCTCAGTTGGTGAATCTGGAATCCGAGGAGGGAATTGCAGCCTTTCAGTTCGATCTTCTTCCAGATGCCAGTCTAGGGAATTACCAAATCATGGCAGAGAAACTATCTGGTGGTACTGTCACGAGAAATGTAGAGGTTCAGCTGTATGGTACGTTCTACATATTGGGGGTAGTAAAATAAGGAAACTGAATCACTCCACCAGAAGATTTTTCATTCAAAAGTTATCACAAATACTTTTAGAACAGCAACAGTATCAACTAGATAGGTTTGAGCTGTAATTACTTTCCATTTAAATTTCCCAGTGGCAGGAGCATCCTTGTTTTAATTAATATGAAAAGCTGTATATGCCACACACTTGTAAGTATGTGTGTGTATATAATTTATTTTTTTTAATACACAAAAGAAAGTTTACTACTCCATTAACTCCCTTAAGGACAAGAGACTCATGTACTGCACTGCATCTCAATGTGTTAAACCTCTGATCCTCAACAAGATAAATCTGGCATTTAAAGGTATAGTAATGTTTCAAAATAAAATCCGCTCCAATTAATCTTGATAGTATATGGGTCATGGAGAGTGTTATATCAATACTGTCAGAGTTGTAGTACAAGAGTAATTGAATGATAATGTATCCCCCTCCCGCCCCTTTTACCTAGTGTAAGCCTCCTCCCCTCAGATGTGGAATCTGGTCTCTTGACCAGACAGGTCACAGCAAGGGACAATCTTCTTACTGTGATCATAAGGAAACCCTGCCCCCCTTGACAGGTTTTTCCTTATGATCACTGAAGATTGTCCCTCACTACGATCCATCCGGACAGTCTTGCTGCTCTGAGGTGAGCAGTGTTACATCAGTAAAAGGGGCGGGAGGGGGATACTTTATCATTCAATTACTCTTGTACTGAAATAACACTCCCAATGGCCCAAATACTATAAGATTAATTGGATGGTGTAGTAACAGCATCACTGTAAACTTTCAGGCCACTGATATTGCACCTAAAAATTCAAATTTCAAAATCTCAAATTCAAAATTCAAAATCTCTCAGCACTGGGAGTACCCTTATTTTACTCAGGGGGGTTACCCCACAACATATTTTTTTACATTTTAAGTATTACTATCCCTTTAAGCTCCTAATGTGAGAGACCCACGTTTCGTAGAAGATGAGCAACTCGGCACGGAAAGAGTTACAAGAAATCAAAACAAGGCTGCAAGGTGCATCTGGTTATTACAATGTAGCCTGGAAAAACAGTCCCCTTTAACTCTTTCAGTGCTGGATTGCTCACATAAGAGAAGGTGCTACTAGGAAGGTCCCAGTCCATTGCTTACAAACATTTTCCAGGACTCTCTGGTATTCAAAAGTCTGAACACCCCCAGCAGTTTAACTTCCCATTTAAATCAGTGGGAGTTTGAGGAATTTTAATTTGTGCCCCATGGTATAGCAGTTGGTTGCTGATCGTACTTTCGGGATATGGTCAGATCTCTCTTCCACCCTTTATTAGATTTCTCTAACTTCCCTCGGGGAGTGGACTTTGAACATGTTTCCAAAATCTCAAATATAAATCAGGTTTTGCCAGTTAATCCAGCCGATCTAGGCTACATAGCGTTACATAATCCCTCTGTGTTCCTAGTAATTACCAGGCTCTCCTTTAATTCAAAGTTCTTGGGGGTTTTTTTTATGCAACGTCTATTAAATGTCATTAACGTCGCTTGTGAAATCAAATAAAATGATATGTATATGAGCAATTATCCTTAAATAACTTCATTATTATGTAAATATGTCATTTCTTACTGTATAAACTCGCCAGCACGTACATGAAAACAGACTTCTCAATGTAGTCTTCCCGATAAAAAATGTTCTAAATCAATACTTATTCTAGATTGGTTGGAGCCGTTTTATAATCTTATTCTGGACAGAAAATCTGAATGACCTCCATGAATCCGTTCTTTGTGTGTTGATCCCCTTGAATTTCATTTTTAATTCAAACTGAATATTTGTGCAGGACTCCAGGGGACCCCCCATTACATAGACTTCAGTAGGAGGAGTTTGGGGTTCGTAAATCCTTCAATAAAGAATAATGTCTGCCTACATAACCATTATATTCAGTACACTGACTGAAATGAACTAAGCTGTGAATGCTTCAGTGTGCTAGGACTGGGCTGTCCAAGTCTAGTTCTCAAGAGCCAACAAAAAGGCCAAGATGTAAGGATTTCCCTGCTTAAAAAAAGAAGCTCCAATTAATCTTCATAGTATCTGGGCCATGGAGAGTGTTATGTCAGTACTGTCAGAGTTGTAGTTCAGGACTAATTGAATGATAAAGTTTCCCCTCCCGCCCCTTTTACCTAGTGTAAACCATCTCTTCTCAGATGTGGAATCCAGGCCATAGACCAGGCAGATAACAGAAGGAGACAATCTTCTTCCTATGAGAACAATGAAAGCCCTACCCCCCTTGTCAGGTTTTTCCCTTATCGTAATTGAAGATTGTCCCTCTCTGCAGTCTACCTGGGCACCTCCCTTCTGATCTGGCTAAGCAGTGTTACATCAGTAAAAGGGTCAGGAGCGGGATACTTTATCATTAAATTACTCTTGTACTACAACAACAGAATTGAAATAACACTCTCCAAGGCCCAAGTACTAGGAAGATTAATTGGAGTTGCTTTTATTATGAAACATTACTACCCCTTTAAGCACAGGTGAGCCAGTCTAAATGAATGATCCACTGACTATCTCGTCTGTGTAATCAAGGAAATCCTTACATTCTGGCCAGTGAGTGGCCCTTGAGGACTTAAAGTGATAGTAATGTCTAAAAAAAATTTTTTTTTTTTTTGCATTTAGAAGAGCTCAAAAAGCTGATCTAAATGCAAAAAAACGTATCTCTCAAACCGCTATGGTTTAAGAGATACGGGCGTTTGAAGTTTGATTTCTCCTACTGACAGCTGTAAAGCTGTCAGCAGGAGATTTGTGTCGGTCGACACGGTGGCGCTTGAGAAGTGCCGGGATCTCATTACTTACAGGGAATCCCTTCATTGGAATGGTCTAAATCGTGTGACTGAACACCAGGGCACAGTAGGAGAAATCAAACTTCAAACGCCCGTATCTCTTAAACCATAGCAGTTTGAGAGATACGGTTTTTTGCATTTAGATCAGCTTTTTGAGCTCTTCTAAATGCAAAAAAGTTTTTTTTAGACATTACTATCACTTTAACTTGGACAGCCCTGTGCTAGGAAATCAGAGGATTACAATAATTTCCTTGTGTGTTAGTCATTCACCTGTTAAGCAGTGTGTGGTGGCAAGATATATCCACAATTTACATCAAGTAGCTTAAAGCTGGCAAATCCCATTAGTCATTACACACACACACACACACACACACCTATATGTTCAAAGGGATAACAACTAAAAAATGTTGTATGAAAGACAAAAATAAGACATTGTATGCGTGAACGACATATTTTCTATAGAGTATACGACAAAAAACTAGTAGTGTCCATTGTCTACGACACAACCCCAGAATTGACGGGCAAAGGGAGTGGCTAAACTATTCTCCAGTTTCATACAGAGAAAAAAGAAAATTTGTTGTAACTAATGACCACAAAAAAATGTCTTGCAAAAGACAAAATTTGTATGTTAAGAAAAAAAGTGGAGGGAATGTGAGAAATCTTGTTACGACCTTTTTAAAGACGTTTTTGTTGTTAGTTAAGACTTTTTTTTTTTTTTTTTTTTTTTTTGTCGTTACACAACAATTTGAGTCGGGACAAACTACATATTTCTGATCACATCAGATACTCTCTGAAAATATTAATGATGCCAATGACACTGTACTTTGAAAAGTCGTTCCAAACGACAAAAGCTGTTTTGCTACTTCTTGGAACATATGGCCCACAGTGTATACATACGTGTACTCACGGTTGGAATGTCGGAATTATATGATCACTTTTTCATCGTACTTCCCTGCTTCTCATACATAAGGCAGGGAATGCAATGCATTATTGATGAATCTGGAAGCCATTTGAATTTTAGTCTAAGTAATGATTACTCCACACAGAATCAATTCATACGGACCGTTGGCATTCTTGTCCAGATTAAAGTAAGTGAGGGTTATTATTAGATGAATGTTACTCAAAACATACTGTTTCAAAAAACAAAAATGAGTTTATTAGATTTGTAGCTTTAATTATTTGTTAATTTATGCACATTAGACAAGACTGACTGGCATAACCATGTGCCAGATACTGTTGTAAGGGTGAAGTTATGGAAGGTGATGGCAGGATAGAGGAAATGTAGAAGTCCCCATTCGGACCACGTGTCAAGGTAACACCAATAACGTTCAGGAATCGGTACGGTGTAGTTAAATGCAAATTGTATTAATAAGTGAAAAGTAGATCACACTATATACACAAGTAGCAAGCAGAGGGTACAAGCCAGCGAGCACTGCTATCAGGAATAGTAGGCTGCCAAGCTTGACCACTCTGCTGGAGACTAGGCCTCAGCCACTGGTAGTCTCTGCAGGAACAGGAACACTGGATCTTGGTCCAACGAGCGAGAATACTGACTCATGCCAGCAGTCAGTATAAGAAAATGGATAGCTGACTCACGCCTGCAGTCCGTATCAGAGCTAGTCTACCAGAGCCCCAGGTCCGCACTAGACTGGGTATCTGCTAGGTACAAGGGACAAATGTAAGAATAGTCAGACATAGCCACAAGTCAGCACCAGAGAGGGTAGTCAGACAAGCCAGGTCATACACAGTTCACGTAGTTAGCCAGAGCCACAAGTCTGCACCAGGTTGGGTGTCCACTATAGGGATAGACAAAAGAATAGTCAGACAGAGCCACAGGTCAGCACCAGGTTGGATGGAAGACAAGCCAGGTCATACACAGAGCCCAAGGTAATAGAACTGCTATGAACAACAACGCAAGGGCAACTGAGTCAGACTCACTGTCCTTTAAACACATCCTTAGGAAGTGGGTAGGAGGAGCAGCTCAGAGGAAGGAAGTAGGTAGGAGGGGACTACAGGAAGCATGGCACATAAAACAGAGGCCTGCTGCATGCTTGAAGCCTCACATCTGCAGATGACACTGAAAACAAGGTAACCTGTAACATCAGGACATTGAATGTCAGCGGCTGTACGGACATGGAGAATGGAATGCAATCCAATGTAGACTGAGCCACATAAAGACACTCGCTCGCACAAAAATAGTTCAACCCCAACAATTGTGCTAGGGACGGATTAAGGCTCTCTAGGGCCCTAGGCAAAGTACCAATTTGGGGCCCCACATTTCTTGATCCAGTGCTTCTGACACAGTGCTGCTAGATGGTACTGACATTGTGGCTGTAATGGAAGCTGAAGCAACCACATGATGCTGGTCTCTTTCAACAAAAAAGGGCATCTAACACAAGGTGTTAGCGGCAACAGCACCAGGGCTTGTTTCTGTGACCCATCACTTGATTGCCATGGCCCCAAGACAGTAGCCTATGTTGCCATAATGGATGATCTGGCTCTGCATAGTGAGGTCACACCATTAGACTTAGAGGGCAGCCAAGATATGGTGACAAGAAGGATGAGACATACAAAATCCAGTGATATTTATGTGGTTGGTAAGCGCAATCCCAGTCGGACATCAAGTTTTATTGTAGGTCGCAGTGGATTTCTTGTGTTACTGAACTGCTTATTAGTTCCTCAGAGGTGGGATTTTAGTGGGTGGATATTAGGTAGCATCCACCCCAGCAAAGCCAGCCCTCATTCATTTGCTTCTATACCACTTGGGAGAAGATTCATTAAAGGGATAGTAATGTGTCACAATAAAAGCAGCTCCAATTAATCATCATAGTATTTGGGCCATGGAGAGAGTTATTTCAACACTGTCAGAGTTGTAGTACAAGAGTAATTTATTGATAAAGTATCACCCTCCCGCCCCTTTTACCTAGTGTAAGCCACCTCCCCTCAGATGTGGAATCTGGTCTCTTGACCGGACAGATCACAGCAAGGGACAATCTTCTTACTGTGATCATAAGGAAAACCCTGCCCTCATTCAAGGAGTGATAATAAAGCTCAACATGGCCAAAAAACTATAAAAAGAACAATCGGAGAAGCATTTATTTTGAAACCTTACTATCCTATTAAGGGGTGATAAAGAGAAGATGACTTCTCCAGTTTCTGTTACTCAAGGGAACTAAGATCTCTCCCACTTGAGAAATCTTAGTTCTTTGGCTCCATAGAATAACTGGAGAAGAGATCACTGGAGTTCTTATATCCACTTTATCACTTTATCTCCCTCCCTGGCCCCAGAACCATCTTCTCAAATGTCCAGAATATAAAGCCATCATGGGCCCATCTCTATGTGGACATTTGTCATCTACCTAAGTTTAATTGCCCTTCTTTCCTTCAGAGACCAATGACACTTGAACCTCTGTGTCTCACAATACGTGTCCTTTTCTATATTTCAGACCTGCCCCGGTTCAGTCTCACCCTGGAAGCTCCCAGCACGATATCCATTATGGATAAGACTCTAGAGATCAACGCCACTTCCAAGTAAGTGAATGGGAGCTGCATTGCTTCTCTGGGGGAAGGGGGGCATCCATTTCTGTTAAAAGAATCTCACTCATCCCTGCGTCATTTTACTGCATCAAAGGCTGTACGCACAGAGTAAAGAGGAGAGATTCTGCAGCAAAAAAATTCACCAATAAAAAGGAAAAAATTATTTGACCTGGACTCTTAAACCTCTGCGTGCCAGTGGGTACATGATGCGTTGCATTGTGTACTTCTCAGGCACTCAAAGGGTTAAAAATGCTATTTGCAATTATTCTCTGTGGTGCAATAATGTGTCCCACAAATGTTACTCATTTGCCTCTGTACATAAGGACCAGTTTTCTGTTTTGTGTGCTTTTTAAAACCCCAGCCCCAAAACCCCTCACAACCCCAACCCTAACAACCATCCCAACCCTCAGAACCCCAACCCTCCACACCCAAACCCAAAAACCCAACGAACCCTAGCAACCATCCAAAACAGAATCCCAGCTCTCCAAACCACAACCCTCGCAACGCCCCAGCCCTAGCAACCCCAGCTTTCCGAGCCCCAACCCTAGAAACCCCAAAATCCAACTCAGAGAACCCCAGCAGCCCCAACCCTAGGAACACCAGTAACCACACCCCCAGACACCCAAACAACCCAACCCCCGAACTCCCAGCCCTTTCCACAGCAACCTACAAGCATTACATTTGTGCTACCTTAAATTTTCGCGTTCAAACAACCATGCGACATAAGAAATGTGATCAATGAAAAGTAAACCATTATTTGTCCCACAAATGTTACTCATTGGCTTCTGTACATAAGGACCAGTTTTCTGTTTGTGTGTTTTTATTTTTTGTGTAAAAAGTTTGTCTTTTCTCTCTCAGATACACGTACGGCCAGGGCGTTCCCGGGAACATCACTGTGAGAATCTGCAGAAGCTACAGTGGTTATTATCCAGGAAACGCCTGCAATAGGAACCCCGAGGGCATCTGCGTTACCTCCACCGGACAGGTGGGTTTAACCCTGCGCATTACTAAAATCTAGTCACCTGGCACCGTAAGGAAAATAGTTATTAGACACAGGAACAATAAAAACAAAATGTATACAGGATCCCTTTAACTCTTTGAGTGCCAGCGAGGTATACAATGTATTGCTGTGAGATGTTGGACCCAAATTATTATAGCTTAAACCTTTTTTGTGATTTTCTATTGTGGAAACTAGGAGTTAATGATTTATTATGGAGAACCGCAATCTTTGACTCCCAAGGAATGCAATATAAAAACAGTATTGCATTCTGGACACTAGATGGAGCTGTTGCTAATAGTTTGTTTCAATATCAATAACTTTTGATTGAAGCATCTCATAGCAACGGAGGTAATACAGTTTTTCTCTGCTGGAATAACCTTATAACATTTTGTTTTTGTACGAAAACATTACTGCACCTTTTTCTATTCTATTTTTTTTAGAACAGGGGCTGCAACAAATAGGAATACAATTGTTTGTTTTTTTTTGTTTGTTTTTTTTTAAATGCCCTTCAGGTCTGTGTAATGTGCAAGACTAATTTATTTCCAGCGAGCATCTCTGCCTGAAACCACTGGGAGGCAACCAATTGCATAGTAATATAGTTGACAAGGCTGAAAAAAGACATGTGTCCATCAAGTCCAACCCATGCCAAAAACACCCCTGTTGATCCAAAGGAAGGCCAAAAAAACCCTGACAACCTTTCCAATTTAGCCCCAAGTGGGTAAAAAAAATTCCTTCCTTACTCCAAATCACAGTCAGATTATTTCCCTGGATCAACATCCTATCTGCATTAAAGCCATCTGTCATAATTTCCAATATTCTGTGCTAGATAGATATCGATTTTTGCTTTTTTGAAAGTACAACATCCTGAGGCAAAGAATTCCATAGCTTTACTGCCCTTACTGTGAAAAAATCCCTGACTTTCTACAGAATGTGTATATGGTAAACTTATACAATATTAATAGATATACTCACAAATTTGGTTAGTCAGAGTTTTACCCCCGACATATCACACGTGTGGAAAGTTCCAGCTATATCCAATTCACCTTATAGGAATAGATGTTAAAGAGAACAGAAATGTGTATTGGTTTATGTGGCATATTTGTGTTTTTTTTTTAATTTGTTTTGGTGTTTTTTGTTTTGTTTTGTTTTTGTGTTGTTTTTTTGTATGTGTCTTACTTTTTTTTTTTTTTTTTTTCTTCTAATTCTCTGCCACCAGATGGGCGCTGATGGGATTTACGGCGGGAGCATTGACCTCACTTTGTTTCAGATGGATCGGACAGGACTTGCCATGAGCCTTTCCATCAAGGCAACTCTGTCAGAAGAGGGAACAGGTAAAAAACATATATTTTTATAAGGAAGACTTATTCCTCTAAGTAATAAACATATCATGGCCCAAAAATCCTAATGGCCCTTGTAAATTTTACCCTACGAACATATTCAATCTGGTCCTTATAGGGCCAAGATCATCATGTACAATGAGATCCTGAAACGCTTCTCACTGTACATGATGATCTTGGCCCTATAAGGACCAGAGTGTTTAATAATGCATAGTGCCCCCTTCTGGGCACTCTGCCTGCCAGTAACTATTATGTCTATGGACTTGACATTTAGAACTTTATGAAGATGCCATCACTTAAAGGAGCAGTAAACTCCTTTTTTTTTTTTTTTTTTTTTTTTTTATGAATACACATTTTACAGAGCATTTCCTGCTGAATAAAACAAGGTCACTCCCATCGCTGTCAGATGTTTTGTTAAACATTTATAGTCGTTTAAATAATAAGGAAGTGAATTTACTGTGTTTACTTCCTGATAGTTCTAACTGACAGGAAGTGACTTAGCAGTTTCTATCACATTCTGTGGAGAACTGTATGTCTCTGACTTCCCTCTCCATTAGAATCTACCAGGAAATCTAATTAGAATTTGACCACTAGAGGGCACTGCTAATGTAAAAAAAAACATGGGTTTAATCTGTAATAACTCTGGAAATATAAATCTCTCAGCAGTGGGAGTACCCTTATTTTACTCAGTAGGAAAATTCCTACACTATAATTTTTTTCATAAAAAAAGTTTACTGCTCCTTTAAACCAAGGCTCAAAGACAAAATGAATTTTGTCCATCAGAACTTAGTGGCTATCATAACTAAGTGTGAAGTTATTACTATGAGGGGTCAAGTTAGTGTTGCCTTACAATTAGCATCATAGAGGTTAATGAAATATATATCTCCTATACATTGCTTGCTTCTCAAAGTGTTAGCGACCTTTCTGACAGACAAGGGGTTAATTCTGTGCTAACATATTCCACAAATCCATGGAAACACAACTGATGTGGGTTTCCCTTGTTCACTTCCAGGAGTCCAGGTTACTGAATCTCAGTACGTGTCGGTCACCAGTCAACTTGCCCAGTTGACTTTTGATTCTGAAGTCATGCAGCAGTATTACAAACACAAGATTCCTTACTTCATCTCCGTAAGTTACCGTCCGTCCACTTGGTCTCTAATGCATAAGGTCTAAAATGTCATTGTTCAACATGGATCTCTCACACGGAATTCAAGTTTGCATATTTGAAAACGTCATTCAAGACTGGGTGTGGGATATGTTGGCCAAAAGACCAGCAGATGCGTAGGTAACAAGATACAGATACCTTTTTATTTGTGTGTCTCACTCGACTGAGCTATATGCTTATTAAACTCTCAAAACGGCATCATAGGCTAATTAGGGCTAGATTACATTGCAGGGGAGATATATATATTCTTGACAAAGGTCAGAATTGACCGAAACTTTGACCTTATTTGTTGCTTTATTGAACTACATTAAAGTATTATTAACAAGTCCCATGGGTGCTGCCCACTTCTTTATTAATTATATAGTATCCAGGGATGGATTTGTCAGTAAGCTGACTAGGCACTGGCGTAGGGTGCCTGATTTTCAGGGGCACCTGGCAACTGCCCTGTCAAGCCCACCGGCCTGCCAACTTTAGATTCCATGAGTGTAGTTAAACACACACGCAGCGCGCCTGCTACGGTGCTTGGTTTCAATTTAAATTAGTTACTGTGCTGATGCCTGCCTCACCACCTGCACCTCCCCCCACCCTTCTAGGGTTGCCACCTTTTCTTAAAAAAAATACCGGCCAAGGCATTCCCTCCATAGACTTAACATTGGAAGGAAGCCAATTTTTTACCGGCTGGATGGCAACCCTACACCCTTACCATGACTCAGTGCTTCTTTATTGGTCTCCTAACCTGCCAGATCTGATTACTTGACCGTGACGTCACCATCATGATGTCACTTTGCATGTTCCAAATCAGCCGTGCGCTCCTTCATCACGGAGTAGCTTGCACGGGCTGCAGAAACCAGCTAACTAGTGTAGTTTGCAGTGTGTAGCTGTAACGGAAGCTGAGAAGGGACCGCGTTGCCTTCCACCGTCGTTCCCGGGTATCTCCTTCTTGACGCAAGATAAGCTCCGTCAGATGCACCGGTTGAAGTATGGACGGTCGCAGGATCGCTGGAAGCAGGGAAGCATGGAAGTAGAGAATGAAGCCTCTACTCCCAGGCTACGAAGAACAGGGAACGTGTGGCAGGAACAAAGGGTAGCGGTTGCCAAGCCATTCGAGCACTCCGGTGCTCGAATTGAAGGTTCTACTGGAACTGGAAGAAGCAAGGCAGAGTCCACGTCGCCGCCTGACAGTCCACAAAGTTAGGTCGCAGGAAGCTGGCAGCAGGCGGTCGACGATTCAGGATACTTGGTGCAGATGGGTATCAGAGTGGAATACAAGACTCCAGGACTCCTTGTTCACTCAGAATAAGACTGACTTTATTGTACAAAACCACATATTTTATATAGATCAACTACATTGGAATACATTGGCCAACCAGATATAATAGGGTGAGGGGCAGAGATAATACAATCCAGCAGCAAATGGTAAGGGCTGACACAATGGGAGCATTCACAGAGATAATCAACTCACAACATATAATACAAAGGACTGATAACAGAGTTTAAGGTTATATAATAGGTGACTCACAGACTGAGGGGCGTGAATGGATTAACACACAGCAGGGGGTCTCAATACATCTTACAATACAATGGCTTGAGGGACTGCAATACACATTCAAAGAATTAACCCCTCACTGACCCTTCCCTTGGAAGCAAGCCAGCAGTCTAACGCAGGGCAGTTTTGTACATTAGCCCCATTCACATAAAGTCTATTTTTTTTTTAGTGCACAACCAGGGCAAAATGTCCAGTCTTTGGATAAATAGTTCTAGGGCCAGACAAGGGTTGAAGTAACGGGTAGGATCCGTTACAGTAGCTGGTGAGGCTACGGGTAGTGGCAAGTGAGTAACCAGGCCACATCCAGAAAAGTCACTGGCGGGTGGGCGGCGGCAATAGCCAGGCGTGTATATACTGTATGTATGTATGTTGCCTCCTTCAACTCAGAATATAATGAAAAATAATAAATGCTTTCCCCATTCCAAATAACCCACTCAAGCAGTTCCTCTGCCCTATTTTTATTTTTTTCTCAAATTCCTTTTGAATCATGTAGAGGGATTTTTAAGTCAAACCCAATAATAGTTATTACCTGCTCTGGAACCCAGCACAAAGTATTTAGCAGCACACTAATATGACACCTCTCCGTAAAGCACAGACCTTAACCTTTAAAGAACGAAATTATTGCTCACCCCTCTGCTTCTTAACGGTTTAATTAGCCTATGGTGGTACATTGAAAGAAACTTTCACTTTTCAGAAATAAAAAACACTCCTAAATTCTGTATGTCTTTTTGGATATCATGAGGTATGTTTTGAAGGACGTTTTCATATATGCAACTTGTATTCAAACTGACAGGTTGATTTTAAGGAGAATTAGTCTATAAGGAATAAATGGCTTTAAATGTGTTTTAAGAGCTGAATTTCCCTATGCAGATTATCTTCATACAGCAGTCAGGTGTATCTATATAATTACTGTGTGTAACAGAAGTACTTACCTAGGTAGGAGTCCATCATACAGCAGTCAGGTGTATCTATATCATTACTGTGTGTAACAGAAGCACTTACCTAGGTAGGAGTCCATCACACAGCAGTCAGGTGTATCTATATAATTACTGTGTGTAACAGAAGCACTTACCTAGGTAGGAGTCCATCGTACAGCAGTCAGGTGTATCTATATAATTACTGTGTGTAACAGAAGCACTTACCTAGGTAGGAGTCCATCGTACAGCAGTCAGGTGTATCTATATAATTACTGTGTGTAACAGAAGCACTTACCTAGGTAGGAGTCCATCATACAGCAGTCAGGTGTATCTATATAATTACTGTGTGTAACAGAAGCACTTACCTAGGTAGGAGTCCATCACACAGCAGTCAGGTGTATCTATATAATTACTGTGTGTAACAGAAGCACTTACCTAGGTAGGAGTCCATCGTACAGCAGTCAGGTGTATCTATATAATTACTGTGTGTAACAGAAGCACTTACCTAGGTAGGAGTCCATTGTACAGCAGTCACGTGTATCTATATAATTACTGTGTGTAACAGAAGCACTTACCTAGGTAGGAGTCCATCACACAGCAGTCAGGTATATGTATAAAATTACTGTGTGTAACAGAAGCACTTACCTCGGTAGTAGTCCATCACACAGCAGTCAGGTGTATCTATATAATTACTGTGTGTAACAGAAGCACTTACCTAGGTAGGAGTCCATCGTACAGCAGTCAGGTGTATCTATATAATTACTGTGTGTAACAGAAGCACTTACCTAGGTAGGAGTCCATCACACAGCAGTCAGGCGTATCTGTATAATTACTGTGTGTAACAGAAGTACTTACCTAGGTAGGAGTCCATCACACAGCAGACAGGTGTATCTATCTATATAATTACTGTGTGTAACAGAAGCACTTACCTAGGTAGGAGTCCATCACACAGCAGTCAGGCGTATCTGTATAATTACTGTGTGTAACAGAAGCACTTACCTAGGTAGGAGTCCATCATACAGTAGTCAGGTGTATCTATATCATTACTGTGTGTAACAGAAGCACTTACCTAGGTAGGAGTCCATCATACAGCAGTCAGGCGTATCTATATAATTACTGTGTGTAACAGAAGCACTTACCTAGGTAGGAGTCCATCATACAGCAGTCAGGCGTATATCTATATAATTACTGTGTGTAACAGAAGCACTTACCTAGGTAGGAGTCCATCATACAGCAGTCAGGCATATATCTATATAATTACTGTGTGTAACAGAAGCACTTCCCTAGGTAGGAGTCCATCATACAGCAGTCAGGCGTAGCTGTATAATTACTGTGTGTAACAGAAGCACTTACCTAGGTAGGAGTCCATCATACAGCAGTCAGGCGTAGCTGTATAATTACTGTGTGTAACAGAAGCGCTTACCTCGGTAGGAGTCATCAGTCACATTAATCTATCTGTTCTGTAACGTGCGCAACAAAATAACTTGATGAAAATATTTGGGAAGGTCTGACACATAACGCTTGGTGAAGTGGCACATTAATGTGTTGTGACTGTCAGTTGGGAATCTCTCATATATTGTTTGCAGAAACCTCAAGTACAATGGGCTTTCCATAGATCTGTATTGTGTCTGTGCTCCAGGTGCTGTTGGTCAATGCTGTTGGACACCCAATACCAGGTGAAGATATAACGCTGCAGGTGAATGGTAAAGTCCTCCAGAATCTGACCACGAATGCAGATGGCAGAGCCGATTACGAACTCGATACCTCCAGTTATGTGCAGCCCCAGCTTGATATTCAGGTGAGAAGCAGAGGAATAATAGGTTGTGTCTAGTGCTGGACACTGAGTCCGGCGTATTAAGGAAAGTGGTGGAGTTCTGGGAGAACTGTCTGCTGGATACGACTATAAAGTCTCATTGCTCGACTAGGAATTGAAGCAATTCTAGAACCAGTTGCGCCAAAGGCGACAAAGTAACCCTTTGTGTTCCAGAGGGGTACGCAATGCATTGTGTACTGCTCTGGCACTCAAAGGGTTAACAAAGATTTCTAAATTCTCACTGACCTAAATGGACCTGACCCCTTAATTCTGGAGAAGTCTCCATCACGTTCTGGATCAAGGTGATACAGACCACCCCAGAATACCACGTGTTATAGCCGTGGTTCTGAACCGGGGTGCCGTGACACACTGACGCGCCGCAGACATCCACATGGTGTTCCCCTTTTTTCTTTATAAACCCTTTCACAGACACGTGACTATGTTAAATTTCACATGTATATTTATATACATTTGCATGCACACTATGTTCATTTTTGAGGCCTAAAATACCTCTATATTTGTTATTGCACCTTCGTTACATCTTTCACAAATGACCTATAAATCTGTGTCCACGAGTTGTCCAGTCTCTCTGTTATGGTGGCCTACAGCCAAAATAATTGGGAACTACACCATTACTGACTCAATTTTAATCAATGAGGCTTGTTCTTGCTCCAATTAGATTTAGTCCGTCAGCCTTTGATTTACTGAGAACTGACGAATTGAACAGAACAGAACCGCAGCGACAAACCAAAAATCCTGCTAAATTCTCTTCCTTTCTGAGTTATGCCCCGGATATATATCTAAACAAAGAGGACAGATTTCAATGCTAAGTCACCTAAATGTGTAGAAATGTGTGTGTGTGTGTGTGTGTGTGTGTATATGTATATATATTTTTTTTTATTTATATTGAAATGTCCATTAAAGAGTTTAGAAGATAACTGAAGTGTGCAGCAAGGAATAACACGGTTCTCCAATCCCCCAAACGTGGAACAGACCATAAACCTGTGCTCCTCCAGTGTACTAGTGATTAGTATGCCCTGTATTGGGCATATATAAGAACACTGTGAAAAAATGAGGCATTAGTGCAAACTTTTTTGGCCCCAAAAAAAGAGGGGGTAAGCTCACCAACTGTGCCAAGGTTCCTCATTAGTGGTAAGTCCCTACTCTCAACACTTAATCCCTTGAGAAAGGCTCTTGTATGAGCCGAAACATTGAACGATAATAAACACCTCATTTTTCTCTACTCGTAAAGTCCTGTGAGTGCTTTGCTAAAGTCCTTGTTGGTATACTTTTTTACCGCATCCACGTTGTGTGTGTATGTATATGTGTGTGTGTGTGTGTATATGTATATAATATATATATATTAAATATATTTCTGCTGTAACATTCATCATTATTACTGCTTCTTTCAAGTGCTATTAAAACTCGGACCTTTTCTAATTTAAGTGCCATTTCTATTGCCATCTTACAAGCATTTTATTCGAGGACCAAAAATGATCTAAAACAGTGATCTAAAAAGACTTTTTTATTTTTTTTTTTTTTATTTTAATGTTTGAGCATTGAAGGGGGAAATAACATCTAATCATAACCCCCAGAAAATCCTTATGGCCCTTCTTAATTTTTTTTCGATTCACGAAATAACACCATCCGTTAGTTCTGAATGTTATGTCCATGGAGGCGGACATGACAGTTACACAGCCCTCTGTTCATAAAAGATTAAGGAGGCTCATGTGCTGTGTGTTTCAGTATTAAGAACTAACAGGAACTGTCATGTCCGCCCCCAAGGACCTGACATCAGAGACTGATTGGGAATGTTTCCTCCTGAACAAAGGCACAAGAGCAAAATTCGTAAGGGACATTGGGAATTCCTGACCATAATAACGACAGTGGGGGTTATTTTTAGGATGCATTATTTGTCCTATAAATTAGATTTTTTTTTTTTTTTTTCTCCTTTCAGGCCTTATACAAGAACGGAGAGCAATGTTACGACCCCAATTGGGTGATGCCATCTTATTCCAATGCTTATTTCACGGCCACCCGCTTTTACTCTCGGACTAGAAGCTTCGTGCAAGTTCAAGGGCCACGAGAGGAGCTGAAGTGTGGGCAGAGTTACCAGATAAAAGTGCAGTACTCTCTCAGCACACAGGGACTTGGGAAGGATGTCAAAACAGCCTCCTTCTTCTACTTGGTAAGAGATGGAGAATTGACTGGGGTGGTGGGGAAGGGGAGTGGAGTGTAAATACCTTCCTTATACTACTGGGAGAGTGAAATAGACTGATCTATGGGATGGGAGTCAGAACAGCCTATTTCTACTGCCTGGTGAGTGATGCAGAATCAACTGGGATAGTTGGGAAGGGGGAATAAAGTCAAAACTGCCTTCTACTGCCTGTAGATTGGTGGAGAACCAGCTGGAATTTTGGGAGAATGGAGTCAAAATACCTTCCTTATACTACTTAGTGAGTTTTATAGATAGTGGGGTTGGAGTCAGAAAAGCCTACTTCTACTACTTGGTGAGTGATGGAGAATCATCTGGGATAGTGAGGAAGGGGAAATAAGAGTCAAGAGCCTTTTACTATCTGTAGATTGATGGAGAGCCAGCTGGAACATTGGGTTGGGAGAATGGAGTTAAATACCTTCCTTATACTACTATAGATACTGGGGGGGGGGCAGGATGGGAGTCAGAACAGCCTACTTCTACTGCCTGCTGAGTGACTGAGAATCAACTGTTATAATTAGAAATAAATAGGAGTCAACATAGCCTCCTTTATTATTAAAGGGATAGTAACACTTCGTTTTAACTTTATTTTATTTTGTAGGCATTAAAAAAACATGAAGAATGATATAAGTCTTATCTCTCAAACCTTTATGGTTTATGAGATATTCACAAGCAAAGTTCCCCTCCCCGCCCCTTTTACCTAGTGTAAGTCATCTCTTCTCAGATGTGAGTCTGGTTGTATGACAGGACAGATAACAGAAGGGGACAATTTTCTTTGTATGAAAACAATGAAAGCCCTTCCCCCCTTGACAAGGTTTTCAGCTTTTTCCCTTATCTTAATTGAAGATTGTCCCTCTCTGCAGTCTACCTGGGCATCTCCCTTCTGATCTGGTTGAACAGGGAAGGGATACTTTGTTTGTCAATATCTCTTAAACCATAAAGGTTTGAGAGATAAGACTTTTATCATTCTTCATGTTTTTTTAATGCCTACAAAATAAAATAAAGTTGAAACGAAGTATTACTATCCCTTTAACTGTTGAGTATTTGGGGGAGGGAATTAAGAGTCAAACCCACCTGTTCCTAATGAATGGTATGAGAGGAATTGGAAATGTGTGGGGGAGCTGAGAGGACTGTGCAACCTGAGAGAAGGAATGAGATGATTTACACAACCTGGGAGAGAAGAGATTACAAGGAACTGGACAGACTAGGAGAGAAGGGTGAGAGTGGGAAAAACTGAAAACAATAGGAAAGAGGGTAGATGAACTGGAAAAACTGAGAGAAAGCAGAGTAAGAGGAACTAGGTAAACTGGGAGAGAAGGGAAGAGGACAGGACTGGTCAAACTAGGTGAGAAAGGAATGAGATGGACTGGACAAACAGAGAGGGGATTGAGATGAACTGGGTAAGAAGGGAGATGGATGAACTCCATAAACTGGCAGAAGCGAGTGAGGTGAACTGGGAAAGTGGGAGAGAAGGGAATTGTATGAGAGGGGAGCTGACATGATTGGGCAAAGTGGGTTAGAAAGGAACAAGACGAACTGGTAGAGGAAGGGGATGAGATGAACTGGATAAACTGGGAGAGAGGAGAGCTGACAGGACTGGGCAAACTGAAAAAGTGGGATGATCTGCACAAACTGGGAGAGGGGAGGCGTGAGATGAGCTGGGAGAGGGGAGACGTGAGATGAGCTGGGAGAGGGGAGGCGTGAGATGAACTGGGAGAGGGGAGGCGTGAGATGAGCTGGGAGAGGGGAGGCGTGAGATGAGCTGGGAGAGGGGAGGCGTGAGATGAGCTGGGAGAGAGGAGGCGTGAGACGAACTGGGAGAGGGGAGGCGTGAGACGAACTGGGAGAGGGGGGGGGAGTGAGATGAATTGGGAGAGGGGGGGAGTGAGATGAATTGGGAGAGGGGGGGAGTGAGATGAATTGGGAGAGGGGAGGCGTGAGATGAACTGGGAGAGGGGGGGGAGTGAGATGAACTGGGAGGGAGGGGAGTGAGATGAACTGGGAGAGGGGAGGCGTGAGATGAGCTGGGAGAGGGGAGGCGTGAGATGAGCTGGGAGAGAGGAGGCGTGAGATGAACTGGGAGAGGGGAGGCGTGAGATGAGCTGGGAGAGGGGAGGCGTGAGATGAGCTGGGAGAGGGGAGGCGTGAGATGAGCTGGGAGAGGGGAGGCGTGAGATGAACTGGGAGAGGGGAGGCGTGAGATGAGCTGGGAGAGAGGAGGCGTGAGACGAACTGGGAGAGGGGAGGCGTGAGACGAACTGGGAGAGGGGGGGGGAGTGAGATGAATTGGGAGAGGGGGGGAGTGAGATGAATTGGGAGAGGGGAGGCGTGAGATGAACTGGGAGAGGGGGGGGAGTGAGATGAACTGGGAGGGAGGGGAGTGAGATGAACTGGGAGAGGGGAGGCGTGAGATGAGCTGGGAGAGGGGAGGCGTGAGATGAGCTGGGAGAGAGGAGGCGTGAGACGAACTGGGAGAGGGGAGGCGTGAGACGAACTGGGAGAGGGGGGGGGAGTGAGATGAATTGGGAGAGGGGGGGAGTGAGATGAATTGGGAGAGGGGGGGAGTGAGATGAATTGGGAGAGGGGAGGCGTGAGATGAACTGGGAGAGGGGGGGGAGTGAGATGAACTGGGAGGGAGGGGAGTGAGATGAACTGGGAGAGGGGAGGCGTGAGACGAATTGGGGGGGGGAGTGAGACGAATTGGGGGGGGAGTGAGATGAATTGGGAGAGGGGGGGGAGTGAGATGAACTGGGAGAGGGGAGGCGTGAGATGAACTGGGAGAGGGGAGGCGTGAGATGAACTGGGAGAGGGGAGGAGTGAGATGAACTGGGAGAGGGGAGGCGTGAGATGAACTGGGAGAGGGGAGGCGGAGAGGGGAGGCGTGAGATGAACTGGGAGAGGGGAGGCGTGAGATGAACTGGGAGAGGGGAGGCGTGAGATGAACTGGGAGAGGGGAGGCGTGAGATGAACTGGGAGAGGGGAGGCGTGAGATGAACTGGGAAAAAGAAGAGGGACATGGAGACACTAGGAGAGAAAAAGTTAGATGAACTTTACAAAATAGGTGAGAGGAAAGTGGGATGAACTTGATAATAATATGGAAACTGTGGGAGGACCAATCCCTCACCAGCGTAGTGACATTTATACTGGGTACCAGTCTCTGTGCTCAGGGGAGATTAATGTTCCTTTTCTCACACATTCTGCTCTAATCCCACAGGCAATGTCAAAAGTCCAGATTGTCCAACATGGAGAACAGTCTGTGGATGTGAGCAACTGTGAGTATCTCTGGCCTGGACACAAAGCCTTATTAACTAGCCTCACACTCATAGGGGCCGACTGGGCCTCGCACCTGTGGGGGCCGCCTGGGCCTCGCACTAATGGATCAGATGGGCACAGACCTGTTAGGCGTATCCTCAGTCACAGTAAATGTCATGCGCATAGTGATCCTTCCTGACGTTTGTCCCCAATGCTGTGCACTTGAACCGCTTTCCCTTAGTACTGCTGCCTTTTTCTAACAAAAAAAATAAATAAATAAAACTGCCTCCACTAATGGCTATACGTATGAAGAAAGTAAAGCCATTCTGGGACAAATAAAGTGATTTACACAGGTCTTTAACCCTTTGAGTGCCAGAAGGGTGTACTCCTCCCGCATTAAGAAGGTTAAACCTCTCGAATGCTAGAGAGCTCTCTAAACCATTGCAGATCAATGTGCGGGAGACCTTTCTGTCATTCATAGGGTTAAAGGCTCAGACCCAATCAATGTGCACGAGGCCACGCTGGCACCTAAGGTGTTAATGGTATAAATAGGTGCAGATGTTTTGCCCCAGAATTCTACACAGGGAGGTTGTAATGAGAACCCGAGCAGGGAGCGGTAACACTACTTCTCACGGTATCCAGGGTATCCCCGACTGAATACAGGGGGACCAATTAAAGTGATGGAGCCACCGACCAATCCACCTGCAGCCAAGCACAGAAATCCGGGAAACGTCTTTTGTCAGCAGCACATTAACAATGTGTTGCGTACCCCTCTGGCACTCAAAGGGTTAAGGAGAATAAAGCACTTCCTATTAATACCACCTCTCCCTGACCATGCAATGTGCCCGAGGTTTCTAGTATTCCACTCATTAAAACCCCCTGGCACTCTAAGGGTTAAATCAAGGGCAATGTATAATTTTCGCCTATAGGGCAGCGGTATTGCTACGGAGAAATCTCTAGCGTTCAAGGGGTTAAAGTGAAAGTCAGGAACAGAGTGATGAGGAAGGCCGTGACCGGGCCCACTCCCGTGACAGGCCTCCTGCCGACCCAAAAACCATATGAAAGGGAACCAATCAGGAACAGAGTGATGAGGAAGGCCGTGACTGGGCCCACTCCCGTGACAGGCCTCCTGCCGAACCAAAAACCATATGAAAGGGAACCAATCAGGAAGGCTCACGAGTAATGACTATACGAGACGTCAACAGACTGATCTTCAGGCATAAAAGGGCGTTATTAAACGCATTGCACTGCAGTGGGCTGGATACCTCTCTGACACTCAAAGGGTTAAACAGTCATAGAAACATAGTCTATAGAAACAAATAATTTGAAGACAGATAACCATTTCGGCCCATCTAGTCTGTCCATTATTCCTACAGTAATAACCTCAAACCTTACGTGGTCCTTGGTCTTCTTGTCTTATGCTAAGGACAGCCTTATACCTATCCCTTGCATGCTTACATCCCTCACTATATTAACCCCTACCACTTCTGCTGGTAGGCTATTCCACTTCTCTACTACCCTCTCAGTGAAGTAAAGCTTCCTTACATTACATCTACACCTGTGTCCCTCTAGTGTTAGACTACGGCCTCTTGTCCTAACATTTTTACTCCTATGAAATGTACTTCCATCCTGCACTTTGTGGAATCCCTTCATGTATTTGAAAGTAGAAACAGAAAAAGCCCACGGCGCTAGCTCACCATAATACATACATGTAGTGAATAAATAAAAATGTTAAATAACTGGCATTTAGATAGCAAGAAGGAATGAGAGGGATCTCCAATTCCTCCAAAGAACATTGCACCGAAACCCAAGTGCAGATACAAAACAAAGGACAGACCTGCGCTCCTCGATACCCATGTGTAAATGTGTGCCCTGACTTAGGCATATAATAATTCGCTAATTTGTGTGTAACGCCGCGACATGCGCAGTAGACACTGCTGCACGTGCGGCAGTCATGCACAGTAGAGACTGCCCACGCCGCGGCTGATACAGAGCTGGGCGCTCTGAAGGAGTGTCCAGCTCTGTATCAGCCGTGGCGCGGGCAGTCTCTACTGCGTGTGACTGCCCCGCGACCGGGTGGCTGTGACACTGTGGCCCGTGCAACGGGCTGTTCAACTAGTATATAATAAGTGTGTATATACAGGGGAGGGCTGCCAACTTGTGGCCCAGAGGGGCAAATACATTCACGTGGCCCATTTCTATTATCGTTTGAGCCCACTGTTCCAGTCCACCCCCTTTTGTTAATTTTAACCTCTTCGCATCCAGTGACGTACCAGGACCGTCACAGCTGTCTGGCACTTAAGGACCAGTGACGGTCCTGGTACGTCACGTACTTTTTACTCACACCGTTCCTGCAGGAGCGCTGTGGGTAATAGCAGGGACTGAAATTGATCGCTCTAAGACCGGAGCAATCTTTCAGTCCCCCGTTCGGCGCGCCAGCACACGCGATCAGTCACGTGGGACGGCACGTTAAACTTTCCCGTCTGGTCCTTAAAGGACTATACACCCTGGAACCGCTGGTCCTTAAAGGGTTAAAATTGGAACGAATGTTGTGACTTAAGTCAAGTGGTACCACATAGCTTACAGTTGAAATGGGGCTACACTAGTGCGCCATACCTCCCAAGTGTCCCTCTTTAGGAGGGACAGTCCCTCTTTTACATCCAAATCCCACTGTCCCTCTTTCCCACCTTAATGTCCCTCTTTTTAGGAGATCAGATTATGTGGTGTGTATATAAGTATATCACATTGCTCCACAGCAATAAAATTCACATAATTGTTTCTTTAAATGTCAGTATATGTGTTTATAAATTAGTGTGCTTAAATAAAATACTTTGGTCTTGTTATAAGTCATTTATTAGGTAACACAAGGAGGTGTCAATAGGTCATGAAGCAGCCTGAAAATTCTCGTTAATGCCCCGCCCACCGGTCACACCTCCAGCCACACCCCCTAAAACACAATTGTCCCTCTTTGCCAATTTGAAATGTTGGGAGGTATGGTGCGCTACTACAAAGCTTACAATTTAAAGGGATAGTAATACTTCGTTTTAACTTTATTTTATTTTGTAGGCATTAAAAAAACATGAAGAACGATATAAGTCTTATCTCTCAAACCTTTATGGTTTGAGAGATATTCACAAGCAAAGTTTCCCCTCCCGCCCCTTTTACCTAGTGTAAGCCATCTCTTCTCAGATGTGGAATGCAGTCCATAGACTGGACAGATAACAGAAGGGGACACTCTTATTCCTATGAAAACAATGAAATCCCTGCCCCCCTTGACAAGTTTTTCAGGTTTTTCCCTTATCTTAGTTGAAGATTGTCCCTCTCTGCAGTCTACCTGGGCAGCTCCCTTCTGATCTGGCTGAGCAGTGTTACATCAGTAAAAGGGGCGGGAGGGGAAACTTTGCTTGTGAATATCTCTTAAACCATAAAGGTTTGAGAAATAAGACTTGTATCATTCTTCATGTTTTTTTAATGCCTACAAAATAAAATAAAGTTAAAACGAAGTATTACTATCCCTTTAAGTAAAGCTTACCTAGTGATACTATAGAGCTTACAAGGGAAATGGTTTATGCTGCTAGTTTAGCTCCATTTGGATTGTACCTCTGTGGTATCATTTATGTAGCTCCATTTCAATTGTAAGCTCTGTGGTAACACTAGTGTATAGGGCTGCCACCTTTTCTTCCAAAAAATACCGGCCATGGCATTCCCTCCATAGACTTAACATTGGACAGAAGCCAATTTTTTACCGGCCTGCCGGTAAAATACCGGCTGGGTGGCAACCCTACTAGTGTAGCAACATTTAAAGTAGGAATCGGGAGATTTAGTGAGGTGCAGTGGCCTACCAGCCCATACATATGACCAGCCCAGGGGGCAGTTGCCCCCCAGGCCAGCCCTCCCCTGTGTATGTGTCCTAACCTAGGTGTATATATACTAAACTATTGAAAATTGAGAATTTAGTCCATCATTTGGCCAAAGAATGTAAGCTTGCCTTGACAGAGTTGGCAATTTTCACCATTAGGCTGATTACCATGACTGACAATGCCCTTAGATGTGGATAGCTCAGTATCCAGGTGCTTTTTATGGACCCTAAGCCCTAAGGGGGAAAATCTTGATTCCAAGTGCTTCCTCAGGAGTTACCCACTGAGGTACTTCTTACTACATGGTAATCTGAAGACAGAAGATCTGCAGGAAAGGTGAGCAACCCTTTGAGTGCTGCAGGTCCACATGTCCCACAGTGCCCCTCTGCACAGGGGTGTATTCTGGAGCTCCTATTGCACACTCCTGCACTCATTGGGTATATCTGTATGTCCGTTGGGTGTTTGGAGCAGGTTTATGTGGTAACTTAACCCTTTGACTGCTGATTTGGCACTTTATTGGGGGGGGGGGTTATGGAACTTCTCCTACTGGACTAGTGTTTTCTGGGTGTCCTCACATGTTATATTGATGATTTACACCTTTTTATGTTTTAATTTAACATTTGTTTAAATTGTGTACTGCGCCTTTAAGGCACGCTTTACTTCATAGACTCCATTGCTCCATTAACCTCTATGGGACTATACTGTTTGGGAGGTATCTCTGCAACCGTTTAACCTAGCGACTTCATAGATGGCTCATTTTACTTGTCTACCCTTGCACTATTATCTGGTGCATGTTTCTAGTGTGTTGGGGGGCTCAGGGGCCTTCAGGCACTGTTTAGGGTACTTTTTGGGAAAAACTACATTTCCCATGAGCACTTGCTTCGCATCTTGTTCCTGATTGGCTCCTGCCACAGTAGCCATTTTGTAACTGCTTCTGGGTGAGAATCCTATGCAGGGTTTGGACTCTCCTTCTCTCCTCTGCAGATTAACCCTTCGCCTGCCAGATAAGTTTATATTTAGCATTTCTGAGGTGAAATATTAATCCTACACACTATAATTGGGTGATTTACTGTACAGTTGGTTATTTTGACACTGTGAGAATGTCTGTACCGCTGGAGCTGGGGGCTAGACCTAAGACCAAGGAGACTGGGGTATCAGTATCCCCCATTGTGCATTGCTCTTCCTGTCACACAGGGTTACCTAGAGAATTCTCTGGTCATTTATGCCCAGCATGTTCTGAGATTCCTGACAGCAACCCAGGGACCGCCAGCCATGCCACAGAGCCAGCTTGGGTGCAAGAGTTCAAGGCTGCGGTTAGGGACCTTAGGTCCACATTGCAGTGCTTTCCATCCCAGTTACAGGGGGCACTTCAGATTTGGCAGGCCCCCTCTACTATCAGGTCTTCCCTGCCTAAACCTCAGGGGGCACCTGATGTGTCAGATTCCTCTGAGGAGGAAGTGCTGTGGGATTCGGATGTTGAGGGTTGTCCTGTATTGGAGTCCTATCGCTCTCTTGGGGACCCCTTTGAGGCTGATCCTGAACCCTCCGCTGAGGGCCTGATCAGGGCCGTATTAACTACTCTTAACATTCCCCTAGTTCAGGAGGTCCCTTCTGATGTATTTCAGGAGCCTGCTAAGCCCCTTACATACTTTCCACCTAACCCCACTCTTGACTGTCTGGTGTCTGAGGAGTGGAAATCTCCAGACAAGAAAGCTTCTGTGTCCAGGGAATTTACCACACTTTACCCCTTTTCTGAGGCTGCGCTTGCTCAGTGGGTTCATCCACCCAAAGTGGATGCTCCTATCTCCAGGCTATCTAAGTCTACTGCCTTGCCAGTCTCTGATGCCTCTGCACTGATGGACTGGACTGACAAGAAACTTGAGTTTTCCCTTAAGTCCATTTTTGCCACTGTTGGTTCCGCTATGCGTCCGGCATTTGCTGTTGCGTGGGTTAACCGTGCCGTTGCAGTCTGGACTGAGCAACTCACCATGGCTGTCCGTCAGGATGCGCCTACTTCAGAACTATTGCAACTTCTTGCCAACATCTCTGAAGCGCAACGCTATGTTTCTGATGCCGCCTTTGACGCCGTCCGCATGATGGCTAGAGCTTCTACTATGTCTGTGGTGGCCAGGCGAGCCCTTTGGCTCAAGTTCTGGTCTGCTGACACTGCTTCCAAGAAAGCCTTGCTTTTCCTGCCCTTTCAGGGTACCTCCTTGTTTGGGCCTGATCTTAAGGATCTGATCAGTGAGGCCACAGGGGTTAAGAGTACACTTCCACCCTTGGTCCCTAGGAAGAAATTGCCGCTTAAGTGTAACCGGTATTTTCGTTCCTTTCAGAATAAGACCTGTCCGGCGAACCAGGCGGCTCCCTCAGCTCCGCGTACCTCCTCCAAGCCCAAACAACAATGGAAACCCAAGGCTGCCTCCAAGCCCAAGGCTTCCAAGACTGCTTCGGCATGACTCGCCGAACCTGGGTCCGCATCCTGCTGTGAGTGGTCGTCTGCGAATCTTTCGCCGGGTTTGGCAGGATTCTGTGTCGGACCCATGGGGTTTACAGGTGGCGTCAGAGGGATACAAGATCCCTTTCTATTCTCTTCCTCCCTTTCGCTTTCGTCTTTCTCACACTCCTCAGGACACCGAGAAACGCCATCTGTTAGGCGCTGTCCAGGCTTTCTTGGACAAGGACGTCCTGGAGCCAGTGCCTCTTCCAGACGGGGGTTCGGGGTTCTATTCAAACCTCTTTGTGGTTGCAAAAAAGGACGTCGGTTGTCGCCCTGTTTTGGATTTGAAGGATCTCGACTCCTTTGTGACCCGGACTCACTATCACCTTGCTTCTCTGGATCTTCAGGAAGCGTATTTACACATTTCCATTCATCCAGAGAGCAGGCAGCACCTACGGTTTGCCTGCGACAGGGGACATTTTCAGTTCTCAGCCCTTCCCTTTGGTCTGACGACAGCTCCTCAGGTTTTCAACCGTGTACTGGGGGCCTTGATCTCCGTCCTCCACCGGAACGGCATCAGAGTTACTTCTTACATGGACGACTTGCTTTTGAAAGCCCCCTCTGTGGACCTCCTTCGTCAGCAAGTTCAGAACTGGATTCATGCTCTCACCCATCATGGATGGATCATCAACTTGGACAAGTTAGATCTTGTCCCATCCCAGCAACTGGTCTTCCTGAGCCTTCTCTTCGACACTCAGAAGAGCATGGTGTTCCTCCCGGACGAGGTGGCTCACCAGATCGCCCACAGGGTTTCAGTGATTCTGTCACAGGATCCGGTTCCAGTCCAGATGCTGTCTTCTATGGTGGGGAAATTCATATCCACTATAGAAGCTGTCCCATTTGCCATGGCGCACACCAGGGAGCTCCAGAGGTTCGTGATCCAGGTGTGCAAGGATCAGCCAGATCATCAGAGGACGTCTGTTTCCCTTCCTCTTCATGTGGAACTGAGCTTGTCTTGGTGGCTCGACCTTTCCAACCTGCTGAAAGGAAAATCCTTCTGGACCAAGGTGACGACGGATGCCAGCCTCTCAGTCTGGGGTGCAGTCCTGGGTCACTTCAGCGCTCAGGGCCAATGGTCTACGGAGGAATCCCTCCTTCCGATCAACATATCGGAACTTCGGGCGATATTTCATGCCCTACGACATTGGGTGTCTCAGTTGGAAGACTGTCCAGTCCGAGTGGAGTCCGACAACACCACGGACGTGGCTTACATCAACAAGCAGGGAGGAACAAGAAGTCTCGCCGCTTGGTTAGAGGTCAAGGCTATTTTGTCCTGGGCAGAAGAACACGTTCCTGCCATATCTGCAATGCACATTGCAGGCGTGGACAACATCATGGCGGACTTCCTCGGTCGTCACACAATGGACAGCGGAGAGAGGGAGTTACACCCCCAGGTGTTCCAACTCATTGTTCAGAGATGGGGCCATCCTCACATCGATCTGATGGCGACAAGACACAACAGGAAGGTTCCAGCGTTCTGCTCTCGGTGGAGAGATCCTCTGGCTCTGGCAGTAGATGCGATGTCCATCCCTTGGATATTTCCTCTGGCCTACATCTTTCCTCCCCTTCCCATGTTGCACAGGGTGTTACGGAAATTGCGACTGGAGCATTGTCCAGTCATCCTGATTGCTCCGTACTGGCCTTGTCAGTCTTGGTTTCCGGAGCTTCTGGATCTATCTGTGACAGAGCCGTTTTGGCTCCCTTACCGTCCGGATCCTCTTCTGCAGGGTTACCTGTGGAAAGAGGATGTTCACCGGCTGCCTTTGACAGCTTGGAAGTTGAATCCTCAATTCTGAGGAGGAAAGGTTTTTCTTCTGGTGTGGTGGTTACTATGCTTAGTGCCCGTAAGCCTGTTTCTTCCAAGATCTATCACCGCATATGGTCGACCTTTGTGTCTTGGTGTGCTGACAGGGATCTGTCCCACAATTTTGATCTACCTACTGTCCTGGCCTTTTTGCAGGACTGCGTAGATAAGGGCCTCAGTCTGAGTTCCCTTAAGGTTCAGACTTCTGCTCTTTCAGTTTTCTTTCAGAAGCGCATTGCCATCCTTCCTGATGTCAAGGTTTTCTTTCAGGGCATTGCTCATGTTCGTCCTGCCTTCAGGATTCCTGCTTCTCAGTGGGATCTTAATTTGGTTTTGGGCATTCAATGCCCCCACTTCGAGTGCTTGACTACTATTCCTCTACGTCTCTTGACGTGGAAAATGACCTTTCTCCTGGTGATTGTATCTGTTCGCCATGTTGCGGAATTGCAAGCTCTGTCCTGTAAACCACCCTATCTGGTGTTTCACAAGGACAATGCTGTGCTTCTCATCTCTAAGGAGTTTCTGAAGGTGGTCTCTGAGTTCCACATCAATCAGGAGATTGTGGTAACTTCTTTCTGCCCTGACCCCAGCTCTGACAAGGAGAGGGATCTCCACTTGTTAGATGTAGTGCGTTGTCTCAAATTCTATGTCCATCGCACTGAGTCTGTCCGGAAATCTGATGCCTTGTTCGTCCTTCCTGAGGGTCCTAGGGCAGGAAGACCTGCATCCAAAGTGACACTTGCCTCATGGATCAAGTTCACTATTTGCAAGGCCTACGAGTTGAGGCATAAGCATGTTCCCTCTAGGGTCACAGCTCATTCCACCAGGTCTATTGGGGCCTCTTGGGCCTACAAGAATCAGGCTTCTGCTGATCAGCTGTGCAAAGCGGCCACTTGGTCGTCTGTGCACACTTTTTCGAAGCACTACCGTGTGGATGTGCTGTCATCGGGTGACTCCAGCTTTGGGTGGAAGATCCTGGAGGCAGTCTTGCCTATCTAGGATCTTCAGTTCTTGGTGCTTCCTTCACTGTTGAGCCCTGTTGGCTCTGGTTCAGTGTGCTGTGTAACAGTTCCTGAGGTATTACCCCTGTTCAGTGTCCGTTGACACTTCAGTTTTTGTTGGGCTATCTCTGACCTGTTGGTTCATAGATGCACTGGTGACTTTGGGGACCTTGCGCCTGGTCCTTGCCTTCTTCCCATCTCTGGGAAACTTAATGGTTGGACATCCCAGAGTTACCAGTAACCTGTATTGGACTACAGAGAAAAGAGGATTTTAGTCTTACCTGTTAAATCCTTTTCTCTTAGTCCATACAGGTTACTGGACTCCCACCCTGTCATGAGACCATGCTTGGCTCTCCTGTGACAGAACGTGGGGGTCCTTCGGGGTCATGCTCACAGGAGTCTTCTTCCCTTCTACTATCTAGTCATAGTTAGTTAGTGTCTCAAATCTTTCTGGAGCTGATTGGCTAGCTGCAGCCAAGGAGGGAAGGGAGGCTCCACCCCCTGCATACACTTTGAGAATTGTTCCTGCCTAATAAAAGGGGCGGATCGCTTCCCAGAGTTACCAGTAACCTGTATGGACTAAGAGAAAAGGATTTAACAGGTAAGACTAAAATCCTCTTTTTAGATTCACACACGGTCAGGTTTTCCAATGGACGCACTGAAGGTCACATCACAAGGAGAGCAGACTCCTGCCCTGGAACCTTCAGCAGCCTAACAGTAACAGCCTGGGTACCCTGGGAACGCATACAGTTTTTTGGGACAAATGTATGCAGTAGGGGGCAATCCAGGACCCTCTCGTGATCTGGGTTCCAGACTTTGTACTGCATCTCTAATCTGTGTGAGCACACCCCTCACAGAAAGTGATCTCCAGGCCTGCCAGTTTGCCTCTCTGACACTAAATGTCCCTTCCCTCAGCATGGGTAATGATGGAGGCATGATAATACACCCTTGTTCATGGTGTCCATTGTGCCGTACCCTAAAAATGGCCCTGGCACAAAATTTCACACATCTGACCGACTTAAACATTATTGGTGATTACCCCTTATGCAATGTAGTATGAAAACATATCACTCTTATTCTAATATTACATGTAATCAAATTACAGGTCACCAGATATTACAATTAATACTATGACAATCACTGAAAGATTGTGTCTCACAAAGCTAAGCACTGTCATAATCTTTCTCCCCTCTGTACTTTTCACCCCCTTGTACTTCTCTCACCCTCTGCACCTCTTTTTCCCCCTTGTACCTTTCCACCCTCTGCACCTCTACTCCATACCTCTTCCTCCCCTTGCACCTCTCTTTCTTCCTCCTATGTACTTCTTTCTCCCCTCTGTATCTGTCCCACCCCCTGTACCTTCTTATGCCTCTTTTTTTTTTTTTTTTTCTGTCTCCCCCCACTGCCCGCAATGATGACCGGAGACACTGCGTGGTGCATGCTGGGGTTTTCTTCCTCCATCTGGGCGGCACTTTTAAACTTTCACTGGCCTCAGAACAGAGGAAGGAAAACGCCAGCATGCGCCATGTTGCATCTCCGCGTGTGACGCGGTCCCGGCTGTCATCATTGCGGGCAGTTGGGGAGACACAGTAAAAAAATGGATAAAAAAAAAATAATTCTCCCCGTTTCAGCACCCCTGCGGTGCCCTAAGGCGGCTGCCTAAGCCACCTTATGCTAGCGCCCGGCCCTGTTCATAAGCTACGAGTGTGTCTTCCTGAACTGCTTCCTTTAAAGTGAAAGTCAGCCCCTGATGGTGAGCTTGTTGAATTTCATTTTCCAAAGAGCTTTCTATCAAGGAGTTTGGAAGCAGGGATATGCAACTGATATAACATTATACCCACAGAAAAAAATTCCTACTTCAAATCTTAAACACAGCATACAAAGCACTGACTCTTGTAGGGATAGTGTAACATAGTTGCACACGCGCTGCTTTCAGAAAGCTCTCTAGAAATGGAAATTCAGGCAAATCGCTGTTGGGGATATAAATGTGTAATATACATAGCTGTGTAAGAATATGACTTTACGTATTGTGCAGTTGCCAAATATGGAGGTTTACTTTCCCTTTAAAAGGATTATTTATGTTTATGAAAAATGTATCCGTTTTTGTTGCTGTGTAGCTGGTTTGCTGCAAAATGGCTCCATTTCCACTTAGCACGCCAGCCGCAGGGCCCCTTAGCACGCCAGCCGCAGGGCCCCTTAGCACGCCAGCCTCAGGGCCATTCTGAATTAATCCAGATATGTGGAAGATTCCTTTTTCATTTTAGCCAAAGGAATGAATATGTTGAATTAAAGGGATAGTAATGTCAGAAAAAAGTATTAACTATATGGTAGATACAATTAAAAGAGTATTTGCATTTATTCTTATCTCTCAAATCGTTATGGTTTGAGAGATATAGGAAAATAAAGTTCTCTGGTCCCTCCCCTTTGTGCTTGATGAGCTGTAAAGCTGTCAGAAGCAGATTCTGGTCGCTTGACCAGATGTGGCTCTTCAGCATCGCTGATATAACAATATCTAAACATAAATACTTAATTTGGGATGGTCTACAAAGTGTGCCTGGCTTGCAAGCACACTTTGTAGACCGTTCCAAAGAAGTATTTATTTCTAAATAGCGTGATTTCATATCTGCTGAAGAGCCTCTGTCTGGTCAAATGACTGGAATCTGCAGCTGTCAGCTAGATGGCAGACTTGAGTAAAACAGCCAGGAAAAGGTAACTTTAGCAAATTATATCTCTCAAACCATAAATGTTTGAGAGATAAGACTTACATTGATGTTAATCTTTTTTTAATGTCTACAATATTAAATCAACTTAAAATTAACCATTACTATCCCTTTAAATAGCACCACAACAATATGCCCCTCTGTAACCCCAATGGCATTCAAAGAGGTAAAAATCTTTCTCTCCTGGCAGCTCTTCAAGGTGAATTTACCTTCAATCTCCAAGGATCCTATAAACTCGCTCCTGTAGCGGATGTTATCGTGTACAGCTTTATGCTATCAGAGGTCATCGCTCACACCGTGCACCTGAAAGTAGAAAAGTGCTTTAACAATGAGGTAGGTGGCACCTATACCCCTCTTTGGTGGGTTTCACTGGGGGGGATGTACAATTCTGCCGGCCCCCCATTTACTGCACTTTGATGTAAGCACAGCGATCAATCAGGTGCACTTTAGGTTATCATGTGTAGACCAGTGATTCGCCGCTTCGGACCTCAGGACAAACCAATAGGACAGGTCTCTAGGATATCCCTAATTAACAGGACCCTCTAGTGGTCAGATTTCAGATTGTTCCCCTGTTGCATTATGTGGGAGAAAGAGATGAATCACTGAAAAACCGTTCTCTATAGAACGTGATGGTAACAGCTGAGTCACTTACTTTCAGTTTGAACTTCCAGAAAGAAAAGAAGCTGTTTCTCACATCCTGACCACTTGAACTGTTATAACTTTTTCATAAACATCCCCTAGTGGGAGTAACTTTGTTTTACGACACAAGAAAGTCCTATGACAGTGAGGTTTTCATAATAAAAGTTTACTGCCCTATAAGCCTAACTTTGATTGCACATGTAGTGCAATCAGAATGACTGAGCCACTGATTACCCACTTGTGAACAACCAGGGATGTAGTGACATTCTGAACTGTTGATCTGTCCTGAGGCCTAATATTGAGAATCACTTTTGTAGACCCTGTAACAGGTGTAGCCTGGCAGCAGCTGGAAGGCTTCATATTTACATCCTTACCCTATGATCACTATAGCGCATACTGAAGCAGAGAGGTGCGACTTTAGTGTGAGCAAAGTTCACCACCCCATACCTCCCAAGTGTCCATCTTTAGGAGATATTAGGGGCCCATACCTCCCAAGTGTCCATCTTTATGAGAAATTATGGGTCTGTACCTCCAAGTGTCCCTCTAGGAGATAATGGGGTGTCCGTTCCTCCCAAGTGTCCATCTTTAGGAGATATTAGGGGACCATACATCCCAACTGTCCCTCTTTAGGAGATATTAGAGGTTTGTACCTCCCAAGTTTCCCTCTTTAGGAGATATTAGGGGTCCGTGTCTCCCTTTAGTTGGGATAGTCCCCCTTTGAGACCCAAATCCCTCTTTCCCACCCTGGCATCCCTGTGTGTAGGAGATCAGACTGTGTGGTGTGTATATAAGTGTATCACCCTGGTGTCCCTGTGTGTAGGAGATCAGACTGTGTGGTGTGTATATAAGTGTATCACCCTGGTGTCCCTGTGTTTAGGAGATCAGACTGTGTGGTGTATATAAGTGTATCACCCTGGTGTCCCTGTGTTTAGGAGATCACACTGTGTGGTGTGTATATAAGTGTATCACCCTGGTGTCCCTGTGTTTAGGAGATCAGACTGTGTGGTGTGTATAGAAGTGTATCACCCTGGTGTCCCTGTGTTTAGGAGATCAGACTGTGTGGTGTGTATATAAGTGTATCACCCTGGTGATCCTGTGTTTAGGAGATATTAGGGGTCCATACATCTCAAGGGTCCCTCTTTAGGAGACATTAGGGGTCCATATCTCCCAGTGCCCCTCTTTAGTTGGGACAGGCCCTCTTTGAGACCCAAATCCATCTGTCCCACTTCTCCCACCCTGGTGTCCCTGTGTTTAGGAGATATTAGGGGTCCATATCTCCCAAGTGCCCCTCTTTAGTTGGGACAGGCCCTCTTTGAGACCCAAATCCATCTGTCCCACTTCTCCCACCCTGGTGTCCCTGTGTTTAGGAGATATTATGGGTCCATATCTCCCAAGTGCCCCTCTTTAGTTGGGACAGGCCTCTTTGAGACCCAAATCCATCTGTCCCACTTCTCCCACCCTGTGTCCCTGTGTTTAGGAGATCAGACTGTGTGGTGTGTATATAAGTGTATCACCCTGGTATCCCTGTGTTTAGGAGAACAGACTGTGTGGTGTGTATAGAAGTGTATCACCCCGGTGTCCCTGTGTTTAGGAGATCAGACTGTGTGGTGTGTATATAAGTGTATCACCCTGGTGTCCCTGTGTTTAGGAGATCAGACTGTGTGGTGTGTATATAAGTGTATCACCCTGGTGTCCCTGTGTTTAGGAGATCAGACTGTGTGGTGTGTATATATAAGTGTATCACATGGCTCCACCCCAATCAAACTCACATTAATGTGTGTATAAACATCAGTATATGTGTATATAAATTAGTCTGTGTAAATAAAATACTTTTGGCCTTGTTCTAAATCATTTATTCAGTTACATCAAGAGATGTCAGTAGGTCATAAAATAACCTAAAAATTTGTGGTAATGTCTCACCCACCTATCACACCCCAATTGAGATGTTGGGAGGTTTGTCACCCTATAGCATGAACAGAAAAATTGAGTGAAGTCATAACATTCTTAGTACATGGTGGGGAGATTCACTATGACTGTTGCGATCAGGACCTCAGACTCTTATTACTGGACATTGTAATCGTAACCTCTTAAAGCAGTGATTCCCACAAATGATTCACATGATTCCTCCCTTTTGGTTTTCAGCAAATCTTGTTTCTCCCGCTTTTGATTGAAGTAAATAGAAACCTTTGGACATATTTGTATTTATCTTTGAGATATATTTTTTGAAGAAACCTATTCTTTATACATCCTTTTCTTTTGTGTAGACATTTCAAAAAACACAAGGCGGTTATGCACTAAGGTGTGATAAAGTGGATAACTTCTCCAGTGATATCACTTCTCCAATTCTTATGTTATTTTATATATTCAGTCTTTATTGGGTTGATCAACAAAGAAATACAAAAGAACATAGAGGCATATTACTGGAAATAAAATGATACGAGGATAAATGTAGAATTACATAAAATTGCACAAATCTTGGCATATTCAAATGTCAAATCATGGCTTAAAGCGGAACTATCCTCTAAAACCAAAGTTTTACCATGCGTTTTAATGTTTAACCCGACATTAGCGCTGTGTGTGTGTTCTTCAAATCGCCTGGTAGTGGAGATATTTGCCCTTCAAAATCTGGCACTTCCGCGTTCTGCGGGACTCCATGACGTCTCAGGACTTCCCAGCTGCCCCAGGGAGCGCGTTCACATTGCCCTTCAAAGCTGGATTTCTGTGATGTAGCGTTATAGCAAATTCCGTTTACAATGCTACTGGGGTTGCAACCTGTAATACAACTATATACAACCTCAGTAGCATTGTAAACGGAATTTGCTATAACGCTACATCACAGAAATCCAGCTTCGAAGGGGAGCGTGAACATGCTCCCTGGGGCGGCTGGGAAGTCCTGAGACGGTACAGGGTACCGTAGAACACGGAAGTGCCAGATTTTGCAGAGCAAATATCTCCACTACCAGGCGACTTGAAGAACTCACACATAGCACTAATGTCGGGTTAAACATTAAAACGCATGGTAAAACTTTGGTTTTAGGTGATAGTTCCGCTTAAAGTAAAACTAGTACATATCATACTAACATGGCTCTATTAGTGAACCCAGAATTATCTGTTAAGGAAGAGCGTAAACAGGCCAGAAAGTAGGGAGCAAGGGAGATACCCCAAAATAGAGCATGGAGAAGAGAAATAGGAAAATGAGAGAGAGTAGTAGGAGATGGCACGTAGAAGAGAGGGGTGAGGGAACAGATAGAGAGCAGGGCCACTTAAAGGGATACTAATGTTTCATAATAAAAGCAGCCCTAATTAATCATCATAGTATTTGGACTTTGGCAGAGTTGCAGTACAAGAGTAATTGAATGACACAGTATCCCCCTCCCGCCCCTTTTACTGATGTAACACTGCTCAGCCAGATCAGAAGGGAGGTGCCCAGGTAGACTGCAGAGAGGGACAATCTTCAATTAAGATAAGGGAAAAACCTGAAAAACTTGTTAATGGGGGCAGTGCTTTCATTGTTCTCATAGGAAGAAGATTGTCCGCTGCTGTTATCTGTTAACTTACACTAGGTAAAGGGGGGGGGAGGGGGATACTTTATCATTCAATTACTCTTGAACTACAACTCTGACAGTATTGAAATAACACTCTCCATGGCCCAAATACTATGAAGATTAATTGGAGCTGCTGTTTTTGTGTAACATTACTATCCCTTTAAACACTGATCACTGGTGAGGAGGGCTGTACAGAGAGCAAATCAAGTTCCGAAGACCAACATTCCAGAAAAGGATCGAATGTGGCCTGGTCTTTCTTTCTACGAAGCAATGTTAATCTAGTCAATAGAAGTTGATCTCCCACTAGGGATTTCCACTGCGAAACCAGGGGAGGTGCTGATTTATTCTACACCACTGGTATTGAAGATTTTGCTCCATTGAGCATGGTAAATAAAATAATTTTGTCCAGAAAAGGAAGGCCAGTTCCTATGTTAATCTATGGAGCCTATTCACTAAGACAGTGGTTGTCAACTCCTGTCCTCAGGTCCCACTAACAGGCCAGGATGTGATGATTCCCTTGTTAGAACACAGGTGAGTTAATCAATGTGAATGAGCCTCTGATCACATGATTTCCTTGTTAGAGCACAGGTGAGTTAATCAATGTGAATGAGCCTCTGATCACATGATTTCCTTGTTAGATCACAGGTGAGTTAATCAATATGAATGAGCCTCTGATCACATGATTTCCTTGTTAGAGCACAGGTGAGTTAATCAATATGAATGAGCCTCTGATCACATGATTTCCTTGTTAGAGCACAGGTGAGTTAATCAGTGTGAATGAGCCTCTGATCACATGATTTCCTTGTTAGAGCACAGGTGAGTTAATCAGTGTGAATGAGCCTCTGATCACATGATTTCCTTGTTAGAGCACAGGTGAGTTAATCAGTGTGAATGAGCCTCTGATCACATGATTTCCTTGTTAGAACACAGGTGAGTTAATCAATGTGAATGAGCCTCTGATCACATGATTTCCTTGTTAGAGCACAGGTGAGTTAATCAATGTGAATGAGCCTCTGATCACATGATTTCCTTGTTAGATCACAGGTGAGTTAATCAATATGAATGAGCCTCTGATCACATGATTTCCTTGTTAGAGCACAGGTGAGTTAATCAGTGTGAATGAGCCTCTGATCACATGATTTCCTTGTTAGAGCACAGGTGAGTTAATCAGTGTGAATGAGCCTCTGATCACATGATTTCCTTGTTAGAGCACAGGTGAGTTAATCAGTGTGAATGAGCCTCTGATCACATGATTTCCTTGTTAGAGCACAGGTGAGTTAATCAATGTGAATGAGCCTCTGATCACATGATTTCCTTGTTAGAGCACAGGTGAGTTAATCAATGTGAATGAGCCTCTGATCACATGATTTCCTTGTTAGAACACAGGTGAGTTAATCAATGTGAATGAGCCTCTGATCACATGATTTTCTTGTTAGAACACAGGTGAGTTAATCAATGTGAATGAGCCTCTGATCACATGATTTCCTTGTTAGAACACAGGTGAGTTAATCAGTGTGAATGAGCCTCTGATCACATGATTTCCTTGTTAGAACACAGGTGAGTTAATCAGTGTGAATGAGCCTCTGATCACATGATTTCCTTGTTAGAACACAGGTGAGTTAATCAGTGTGAATGAGCCTCTGATCACATGATTTCCTTGTTAGAACACAGGTGAGTTAATCAGTGTGAATGAGCCTCTGATCACCACACCTGTGCTCTAGCAGAGACATCCCTAAGTCCTGGCCTGTTAGTGGGTCCTGAGGGCTGGAGTTGAGAACCACTGCACTAAGATATCCAAAGCTGGAGAAATCTCAGTGCATAGGATCCATAGAATAACACAGGAACTGGAGAAGTGATATCACTGGAGAAGTCATCTCCACATTATCACCTCTTTATCACACCTTAGCGCATCGCCCGCATTGTCTTTGTACACCTGTTTTCAATATTGACAACAGTGCAGTTAAAAGGGAAAGCTGTTTTACAGCGGTTATAACTCTTAACCCCTTAAGGACCGGCCGCGCACGCACGGTGCAGTCACTTAAGGACCAGGGACCACTTTTTATACTATCCAATTCCGGATTCCCCAAACGGCGTGCAGCCGCGCGGGGAGCACGGAATTCCATGACTGTCCAGGACCGTCATGGGTCCTTAACTGAAAACAAGCCATGACGGTCCTGGACCGCCATGGATCCTTAAGGGGTTAAATGAATCTCCAGATCCATTCCAGTCTTCTCTTGGTATTCCCAAAGGTGATGTATTATCAGTGATAGTTGACTTTTGAGTTTGGTTCCCTCTTTCCCAAGGTTTCCATGAACTTTTCAAAAGCTGAAGGAATTCCAGGGTCCAGCGTTGACTTGAAATTAAGGGCAACTTCCAGATCTCTGTGTGGACTGAGGGTCGTTGATACCAGTGTGGAGCTGCTTAATCCTAACCAAGACTTATCCCCCGAGATGGTGAGAAACTGAGATACGATGCACTGGGACCTCTTTATCATCCCAGGAATAATTATTACGTCTGCTCACAAGACTTTGTAAAGAGAGAGATGTTGGCAGAAACAACCTCTTTTCACAAATTCCTGGTGTAGGGAATAAAGCAAAAATGTTTTGGCTCTTCAGGCCCCACAAATGTTCTCCATCTCTATACCTGAGCATCTCCTCCCAAGCCATTTGGGTGAGAGTGTGTGTGGGGGGGGTCACAAAACTGACCCTCCAGGCCAAGAGGAGGGCTGGACACAATCCGGAGGTTTGTGATCCACAGCCACCAACTTGGCAGACTTGTATGTACAGTCTCGGCCAGAGATTACTACGGCTGGGTTCTCAAGTCTGCTCATTGCTGTCTATGGGGACTTCTGGGTTGTGGTGCTGAACTGGTGGGACTGGAATCTCACAGTACAGAGTCCATCATGGATAAACAGGAGGGCACCAGGGGTCACCCAGGGCTCAGAGTGCCTGGCTTTGTCGACAAGTCCACTCCCATGCAGGTGGACCTATGAGTGGGGCACCTTTCATGTGATAGTTGCCATTTAACATCTGGCTAAGCTGATTCTGGGGCAAACCAGCTGCACTATAGGGGGCTAATAAAATGCAATGAGTTGCAGACCTCTCTAGAAATTGGTGGATTTAAATCCCAGTTTAAAGGAACAGTGCCTCCTAGCACAATATTAAACTGAAACTGTCACTTAATAGGAGATTTGAAACATTTTTCAAAATCACATTAGCCATTTTTTGTTTAGAATAAGAGTTTATTAAACATTTACCCTTTTTTATTTGCCAGTTTATGTGCATTAAACAGTACTGGCAGGTATTCCAACAAGACACTTACATTCCACACTGCCTGCCAACCAGACACTCCCTGCCTGCCAGACACTCCCTGCCTGCCAGACTCCAGCATTCTACACTGTTATCTCTCCCTGTCACCTACCACTCCCTGCCAGCCAGATACTAACATTCCAAATGGTTCTCCCTGCCAGCCAGACTCCAGCATTCTACACTGTTCTCTCTCCCTGCCACCTACCACTCCCTGCCAGCCAGACATTAACTTTTCACACTGCTATACATTACTGTCGCTCCCTGCCAGCCAGATATTAACAATCTTTACTGCTCTCTATCCCAACAGCCACTCCTGCCCAGACAGATAGTAACATACTAGTATAAACTGAAACCTAAACCTACATAGCTCATCAAATATTGTTTGTAAAAAAAAAAAATGGCTAACACTATAGGTGATGCTTAAAAACTCTTTGAAAACAACCTGTTAAAAGCAACAGTTCCACTTTAAGATAAGCGCAGTAGGATTTTTGGGACACTTAGGAATGTCATAGATATGCTACCCAATGCTGTGCTTGTTAAGAAAAAGTATATAGTTTCAGATTAGGAGGCACTGGCCCTTTAAATCAATAGGGATTTAGCTAGTTGCTACCTGTCGTTCAGTTGATTTCCTCTGGAATGCATCCACTTTTGTCTGTGCGGAGTGTATTAACCCCTTGACTGCTAGAGAAACCCTCAACTCATTATCACAATGTGCAGGAATACCTTCTCTAAAAGCCAAGTGGATGAAGGATTTACGCGAAGTCCTGAGTCTTAGATCTGGGTGAGCAAAATCTGTGCGTTTATCAGTTTTTCATCCGTTTGTCTTACAGGTCTACATGGCTATGCAATTAACCAGTTTAAATGGATATTATGTAGGAGGGTATAATGTAGAAGAACCGGCACCACCATGTTCTGATGGAGATCAAGAGATATTTGTTGATGGAATTTATTATAAACCTACCAGCTTCTCAGGGGAAGGAGACAGTTATGAACAGTTCAAAGTAAGTAACGACTCACATCGGTATATTCCATTACCTGCAATTAGCATGACTAACACAAACCCATAATTACATAGATCCATATAGACCATGACTTCGGAATCACACTGCTGACACCAACACATGCACACAGACACCAAAACACATAACATGCACATAAAATGAACAGACCATAATTATCTGGGAGTACAAATTGCCGTCACCAGCACATGTTATATCTCATTGCTGACACCAGCAAATATTTATATTCTATAAACCTTGACTTTGGACTTATGCTGCTTACACAATAACACATATACACATAGACAGGGCCTGTGCAACCAATAGGTGAACTAGTCCGCTACCTACAGCCCTAAAATTTGTGATGATGTGAAGGGTTTGGCAGCAAGGATGTTTGTGTAGGGAGGCAGACCCCCTGACCCTTGCTTTGTTTTCGACATTTTCTAATATTTAAAATAAAATCTAACTAGTAACATAGTAGATAAGGCTGAAAAAAGACATGCGTCCATCAAGTCCAGCCCATGCCAATAACACCTCTGTTGATCCAGAGGAAGGCAACAAAAAAGCCCTCTGGAGCAATTTCCAATGTAGGTGTGTAGGTGTTTGTGTGTGTGTGTGTCAAATAGTTCCCCGGATCAATATCCTATTTGCTTTGAAGCCATCTGTCATAACTGTCAATATTGTTCTGTGCTAGATAGGCATCCATTGCTTTTTTGAATGCAGTTACATTATCTGCAAGCACAACATCCCGAGGCAAAGAATTCCATAGCCTTACCGCCCTTACTGTAAAGAATCCCTGCCTGTGTTTTAGTCGAAAGCGCCTTTCCTCAAGTCTAAATGGATGACCTCTTGTTCTTAGCTCAGCTCTTTGCATAAATAATTCATTGGATAGTTCTTTGTATTGACCTTGAATGTATTTGTAAATGGTAATCATATCACCCCTTAGACGTCTCTTTTCTAATGTAAACAAACCCAGTTTGGCTAGTCTCTCTTTGTAACTCAGATCCTCCAATCCCTTTATCAGTTTTGTTGCACGTCTCTGCACCTTTTCCAGTTCAGTAATGTCTTTTTTTAGAACAGGTGCCCAAAATTGTACTCCATATTCTAGATGAGGCCTAACCAAGGATTTATACAGAGGTAGGATAATATTGGTATCCCTTGCTTCTACACCTCTTTTTATGCAGGCTAGTACTCTATTTGCTCTTGCAGCAGCTGAGTGACTCTGCACACTGCTGTGAAGACTATTGTCTATCAGTACACCTAAATCTTTCTCTAATGAGGATTTCCCAAGTTGTTTCCCATTTAGAGTATATGTAGCAAGTTTGTTTCTACAACCCAAATGCATAACCTTACATTTATCTACATTAAATGACATCTGCCACTTTTCTGCCCATTCACTTAGTTTATCTAAATCCTTCTGTAGGGGAAAAACATCCAGCTCTGTATGTATTTCCTTACATAGCTTAGTGTCATCAGCAAAGATTGAGATGCTACTTTCAATTCCCACTTCTAGATCATTAATAAACAAATTAAAAAGCATTGGGCCCAGGACTGAACCCTGCGGCACCCCATTTATAACCCTAGACCAATTTGAAAAAGTTCCATTTACAACAACTCTCTGCCATCTATCATTTAACCAGTTCTCAATCCATGTACAGATACCACCACCCAAACCGAAGCCTTTTAATTTATGCAGTAACCTGTTGTGAGGCACTGTGTCAAAGGCTTTTGCAAAATCCAAGTATACTACATCAACAGCAATTCCCCTGTCCAAATTACTACTCACTCTTTCATAAAATGCAAGTAAATTAGTCTGACATGATCTGTTCTTCATGAAACCATGCTGATTCCTACTAATGATATTGTTTGTCTTCACATAGTTCTGAATACTGTCAGTTAATAACCCTTCTAGTATCTTACCCACTATGGAAGTCAAGCTCACAGGTCTATAATTTCCTGGTTTGGATCTTGCTCCCTTTTTAAACAATGGAACTACATCAGCTTTCCTCCAATCACAGGGCACTATGCCTGATGAAAGTGAATCAATAAATATTAAGTATAATGGTTTTGCTATTACTGAACTAAGTTCCTTAAGTACCCTTGGGTGTATACCGTCCGGTCCAGGCGCTTTATTCACTATAACCCTTTCCAGTCTCTTTTGGACCTTGTCCTCAGTAAGCCATGTAGATGTTGGAGGAAATTCCATGGTTTTGTCTGTTTGCCCACAGCTTGTCATTTCTGCTTCCTTTGTATATACTGAAGCAAAGAACGTATTTAGGGTGTCAGCCATAGCTTTATCCTCACTAATCAATTCACCTGTTTCAGTCCTAAGAGGACTAATATCAGCCTTAACTTTTTTGTTGTTAATATACTTGTAGAATTGTTTTGGGTTTTTCTTGCTCTCATTTGCAATGTTTCGCTCATTTTCTATTTTAGCTAGCTTAATTGCTTGTTTGCAGATTTTATTACATTCTTTATATTATATTTTTTAAATGATGCATCTGACCCGTTTGACTTAAACACCTTAAAAGCCTGCTTTTTATTTCTCATTTCCCTGCTAACCACATTATTAATCCACATTGGTTTTGCTTTACTTCTCTTGTGCTTATTCCCCAATGGTATATATTGACGTGTATATTTGCCCAAGAGCATTTTAAATACATTCCATGATTCTTGTGGATTTTTATCTTTGAAAATTACATCCCACTGGATATCCTTTAAAGCTTCTTTTAACTTTGAAAAATTAGCCTTTTTGAAATTGAATGTTTTGGTTAAACTCTTGCTATTGGGTTTCTCATAACAAACTTCAAAGGATACAATATTGTGGTCACTGCTGCCCAAATGTTCCCTTACCTGCACATTGTTTACAATGTCAGAATCGTTTGAGAGCACTAGGTCAAGCAAGGCCTCTTTTCTAGTTGACTCCTCTACTAGTTGGGACATAAAATTATCATTTATCATACTTAGAAAAATATTTCCCTTTGTTGTGCCTGAAGTCATATTGCTCCAGTCAATTTCAGGGTAGTTGAAATCTCCCATTATAATTACCTTTGCTGACCTAGCAGCCTTTTCCATTTGCAGTAAAAGTTGGGCTTCCTTCAACTCCCCAACATTAGGTGGCTTGTAGCAAATCCCCACCAATATCTTTTTATTATGTGCCCCCAGTGTGTATTTCAACCCACAAGGCCTCTACCTTTTCATTGGACCCTTCATTTATATCTTCCCTTAAACTAGGTTTTAAGGCCCGTTTTACATATAGGCATACCCCTCCTCCCCTTTTATTAACCCTGTCCCTCCTAAAAAGTGAATAACCCTCTAGATTGACTGCCAAGTCATACGTATCATCTAACCAGGTTTCAGACACTCCAATCAGATCATACTGCTCATGTACTGCAATCATTTCTACTTCCCCTGTCTTACCAGCCAGACTGCGAGCATTTGCATGCATACATTTGATCTTTTTGCCGTTCTTAAAGATTTAGTTCTTTTTCAGATGTATTTGTCTTTTATCAGGCTGTAACAATGGCAACTCCCTATTAGATGAACTAGCCCATTCCCCCTCTCCACCCCCATGACCCTTCTCTAATCCCATTCCCTCAATTTTACTATCATCCCCAGCCTGTGTTGCAGCTCCCTCCCCCCCCTTTCTAGTTTAAAGTCTCCTCCAGCCCTCTAACCATCCTATCGCCCAGCACCGTGGCCACCCTTCTACTAAGGTGCAATCCATCACTACTATAAAGATTGCTCCCAAGGGAAAAGAATGACCAGTGCTCTAGGAACCCAAACCCCTCCTGCATACACCAAGTCTTTATCCACACATTTAACTCCCTAATCTCCCGTTGCCTTTCTAATGTAGCGCGTGGCACAGGTAGAATTTCAGAAAATACTACCTTTAGAGGTCCTCTGCTTAAGCTTATATCCTAGGTCCCTGAAATCCTTCTTAACAGACCTCCATTTTCCACTGACTTTGTCATTAGTACCAACATGTACCATGACAGCCGGGTCATGCCCAGCCCCTCCCAACAATCTATCAACCCGATCAGCCACATGTCGAACCCGAGCTCCCGGGAGACAGCAAACTGTACGATTGTGGCGATCTTGGCGACAGATTACCCTGTCTGTCTTCCTAATAATAGAATCCCTTACCACCACCATCTGTCTAGGTCTGCCTGAGTCCTGGATCCCATCCGTGCTAGAGGGGCTGTTCACTCGGCTGTTAGAGAGAACAGTCCTCTCCAGCAAAGACATTCCTGTGTCAGCATCCCCAACATCATTACTTAATGTAGCAAATCTGTTAGGATTAGTAAACACAGGAGTGTCCTCCCTATTTCTCTGTCCACCCCCCTTGCTATGTCTAACTGTAACCCATCTCTTTCTTTGTGCAGTCTCCACCCCCAGAACTACCTACCACCGCTTCCTGCTGCTCAGTCAGCGGAACCCTCTCAAGATTGTCCGTCTTTCTCAATGTTGCAACCTGCCCCTCCAGATCTCCAATACGAGCTTCCAGAGAGACCACTTGCTCACATCTGCCACAGAGGTATGCACCCTGGAACGGTTGTTCCAGATGTGCAAACATATGGCAGTTTGTGCACTGAGTTAAATGGACAATCATGCTACCACTCATATGTGCCAGTTACCACAAGATAAAAAGGCAAGCAAAAATAACTGCACAATAAGTTTGATAAATGTGTTCCCCTGTGTAACCCCCTGTCTTTAAATTCCCACACTTACCACACTTCTGCATTTACACACTGATGCAAGATTCACACGTTGAAGTATTCACTATGTATCTGCTATTTAAGCCAGGAATCCACCAATTACAAACACAGCAATTAGTCACTCCCACCACACCAGACTTCAATTATTTATCACAGCAAAGAGGGAAAACAAAACTCAGAGAGATTTGTTTTTAACCTCTCCCTTACCATACCACACAATATTCTTATGCTATTATTCCAGCAAGTATCCAATCTCAGTCTCACAGGGCACAGGGCACTGATGAACTTACAGAGCTTTCTCACTCCTTGCTATATAAGCCAGGAATCCACCAATTACAAACACAGCAATTAGTCACTCCCACCACACCAGACTTCAATTATTTACTTGTATCACAGCAAAGAGGGAAAACAAAACTTTTTTTAAAGTATTCATTAAAAAAAGAGCTGTTGATTTCTAAAAGCTCATTGAAAGTGGGCAGTTGTAACAAGATTTGGGGGTGCCCACCTGAAGGTAACACTAGGTACCAAGTACCCTTCTACCTGTCCTGTAATATAGATTTAAAAATACAAAGAGCAGTCACCACCACATATTTCCTATGTGATTACCTTGAAATCCCACTTCTGACATCAACATATATCCTATATAAATATAGAACACAAATTGACGCTTGAAGCAAGAGAAATTTGGCTATATTTCTGGACTGAAAGAATATCTGTACAATACCAATTAATATATAAATTTTATTTATTTAAAATAATACCAAAACTTATAATGCGTCTATGAGATTTCGGTATATAACAATGTTAAAAAATTATCACAATATATCAGTAGTGACAATGTTAGAATGCTGCAGACTAATGGACCGTTACTTTATCAGTCATCCATTTGCAGAGCATTACAAATCCATCCCAACATTAATTTAAATATAGAATATCTCCAAAACCACATGTTCTATATATGACAATATAAAAAAAATGTATTTATAAAAATATATATTGACATAGATAATGAATGAAATGATGGGAACTAATGGACCACCACTCTGTCTATCATCCCAGGCAGAGTTTTACAAATCCGTCCCAAACAATAATCTTAGTGTGGAATTTCTAAAACAGTGTATCGCTTCCCACCACTCCCTGCAATTAAAGGGTTATATTGATCAATGATACAGTGTACAAATACCAAACAAGGATGTACTATATATCCCTGTATGATAAATCACAATATTGTCCTAGAACAGAACACAAAAAACAGTCCAAAGCAACTACACCATAAACAGTATTCCACCGGAGTGTCACTCATAAAAGTCCAGGAGCCTGAAATAAGCCGCTCTGGGCTCTCACTCCCTTTCTCTGCGTGCAGAAGACAGGGAGGAGCAGAGCACACAGAGAAGGGGAGTGAGAGGCCGGAGCGGCTTACTTCAGAAAGTGCTTGAGAACCAAGGGGATCGGTGGGTGTAAGCGTGTGAGCCTTGGGGCTGATAAAATATTAAGGCATTGAAATGTTCCCATGTCTTAACTCCTGCAGTGCCAGCGTTGAGTTATTACGCACCACAGATATAGGGAGACCCAGTCACCGGCTCTAGAATTATTCTATCCGACGTTCAGTAGGCGACATGAGAATCTTGGGCTGTCATGCAGTGCAAGATTCTCATGTTACCATTTTTAACCAGGTGACATGGTTAATGAGTCAAGTCGTCGTGCGGTCTTTTGCATGCAACCTTTTAAAAGGATACCCACTGACGTTCCTCTCCATTAGAATGTAACAGGATAATTAATTGGAATTTGACCACTATAGAGGGCATTGTTAATGTAAAAAGACACAGGTAATAACTCTGGAAATGTGCATCTCACGGCAGTGAGAGGACCATTATTTTACTCAACAGGAAAAGCCCTACAATATTTTTTTATTTTCATAGCAAAAGTTTACTGCTCTGTTAAAAAAGCCGAACCAGGTTAATGGAGTTCCTAATACAGAATATCTTACATTTTGACTCCCGTTTTTAAAGGAAGCTGGCTATAGGTTACAATTCCATACCTTACGCTCTTTCAGTGCAGCTGCTACATTCTTAAAAGAGAGCTAACACATACACTTACCAGAAAATCCTAATGGCCCCTATGAATTTGCCCTTGTGCCTTTGTTCATGAGATCACACGTTCAGTCAGTCCTGGATGTCATGTACAGGTTAAGTAGGCCCATACACTCCGCCTGCTTAAAGGGATAGTAACACTTCGTTTTAACTTTATTTTATTTTGTAGGCATTAAAAAAACATGAAGAACGATATAAGTCTTATCTCTCAATCCTTTATGGTTTATGAGATATTCACAAGCAAAGTTCCCCTCCCGCCCCTTTTACCTAGTGTAAGCCATCTCTTCTCAGATGTGGAATCCAGTCCATAGACCAGACAGATAACAGAAGGGGACAATCTTCTTCCTATGAGAACAATGAAAGCCCTGCCCCCCTTGACAAGTTTTTCAGGTTTTTCCCTTATCTTAATTGAAGATTGTCCCTCTCTGCAGTCTACCTGGGCACCTCCCTTCTGATCTGGTTGAACAGGGGGGGAATACTTTGTTTGTGAATATCTCTTAAACCATAAAGGTTTCAGAGATAAGACTTATATCATTCTTCATGTTTTTTTAATGCCTACAAAATAAAATAAAGTTAAAATAAAGTATTACTATCCCTTTAAATTGGAAAAAAAATGTTAGGATCTGTCATGTCCGCCTCCATGGACATGACATCGAAGGCTGATTTGTAGACATTATCTCTTGAACCAAGGCACATGGGTAAAATTTACAGAGTCGTATTTTCTAGCAGTAGTAAGGCATGTGGGGTTGTTAGGAAATTTTAGTAACACTTTGATTGCTAGTGGAGTACTCGACACATTGCAGTGCAATGCATTGTGCACGCATCTGGCACTCAGAGTTAATGTTTCTTTAACTTACAGGGATAGTAATACTTCGTTTTATCTTTATTTTATTTTGTAGGCATTAAAAAAACATATTCACAAGCAAAGTGTCCCCCTCCCTCCCCTTTTACCTAGTGTAAGCCATCTCTTCTCAGATGTGGAATGCAGTCCATAGACCAGACAGATAACAGCAGGGGACAATCTTCTTCCTATGAGAACAATGAAATCCCTTCCCCCCTTGACAAGTTTTTCAGGTTTTTCCCTTATCTTAATTGAAGATTGTCCCTCTCTGCAGTCTACCTGGGCACCTCCCTTCTGATCTGGCTGAGCAGTGTTACATCAGTAAAAGGGGCGGGAGGGGATACTTTGTCATTGAATTACTCTTGAACTACAACTCTGACAGAATTGAAATAACACTCTCCAAAGTCCAAATACTATTATGATTAATTAGAATTTATTTTATTATGAAACATTACTATCCCTTTAAGGAACACGTTGATACATGTGTTCTTCTCTCCTCCTATATGTAGAGTGTTGGTTTGATCTTCGCTACAAACGCTTCCATCATTAAGCCGCAGGTGTGTGGGGGCGGTGGAGCACCAATATACTACAGACCTGGCATTCCAAAGGTCCCAATGTTCGAAGCATCGTCTCCAATAAGAAACATGGCATTCGCAGCAGCTGCACCAGGTAACACTTTGTAGACTGCTCTGTGCAGAGACGAATCCTATCCTTTCCTCTACTTACATGCCTCCCAAATTCCTGCCCCATCTCCACCAACTGTAGTGTGGTATAGAAAATATCTTGAAATGACAAACCTATCCACTTATCTTTACTATGGCCACAAAAGCCTAATGGGCCCAATGAATTTTGCATTTACGCCTTTGTTCAAGAGATGACATCCAGGACTGATTGAAGATGTTATGTCCACGGAGGCACATGACAGTTAGTGGCAGAAACACAAGACCTTAGGTACTGTTCAATATACACGGTAATCGTAAAGGAACAGTAAACTTTTTTTTTTTAAATAAAAACAAAAAAAAAAAAAAAACCTATACATTTATAGAGCTTTTTCCTGCTGAGTAAAACAAGGTCAATCCCACCACTGTTAGTTGTTTTATTCAAATTTTAGAACAGTTCAAATAAACAGGAAGTGAATTTACTGTGTGTTTACTTCCTGATTGTTCTAACTGACAGGAAGTGACTCAGCAGTTTCTATCACATTCTATGAAGAACTGTAAGTCACTGACTTTCGTATCCATTAGAATGTAACAAAATCACTATTTGGAATTTGACCATTAGAGGGCATTGCTAATGTAAATAAAAAAATGTTTAAATGGAAATAACTTTGGAAATATACATCTCTCAGCAGTGGGAGTACCCATATTTTACTCAACAGGAAACGTCCTATAATATATATTTTTTCATTAAAAATGTTTACTGCTCCTTTAACCCCTTGAGTGCCAGAGGGGTACGCAATGCATTGGCCCATGCACACTGCTTCAGGCTGAAAAAACTGACAACAACTGTCCTGTCCACCTCTATGGTTATAAACATCCTGGATTGATTGAACAATTCATTTTTAGAACCAAGGAGCAAGGGAAAAATTCATAAATGCTATTAGGATTTTCTGGTCATAAAAGAGAAGAGGGAGCTTATTACTAGGAGTTGTTAGGTCTCCTGGAAATATTTACATTTTAATTGGTTTATTTCCCAGTTTAAAGGGATAGTAATACTTCTTTTTAACTTTATTTTATTTGGTAGGCATTAAAAAAACATGAACGATATAAGTCTTATCTCTCAAACCTTTATGGTTTAAGAGATATTCACAAACAAAGTATCCCCCCTTGTTCAGCCAGATCAGAAGGGAGGTGCCCAGGTAGATTGCAGAGAGGGACAATCTTCAATTAAGATAAGGGAAAAACCTGAAAAACTTGTCAAGGTGGGCAGGGCTTTCATTGTTCTCATAGGAAGAAGATTGTCCCCTGCTGTTATCTGTCTGGTCTATGGACTGCATTCCACATCTGAGAAGAGATGGCTTACACTAGGTAAAAGGGGCGGGAGGGGAAATTATGCGTGTGAATATCTCTCAAACCATAAAGGTTTGAGAGATAAGACTTATATCATTCTTCATGTTTTTTTAATGCCTACAAAATAAAATAAAGATAAAACAAAGTATTACTATCCCTTTAAATATTCAATCAAATTAACTGGGAAACAAACCTGCCCCCATAAAACAGGAGTGTGTGTCTGCTGTAGGGGTATTGGGATTGAGATGGCCACACCCACTACTCAGAAAGTGGGTGTGACCAGCAGAGCTGAGACTGTCCTCAACATCGGGAGTTGTAAGCAGTTGCCTACACTGACTAGTGGGAAATGTAGTCCAAGACTTGTTGTGTATAAGTGTCCATTACTATTGACCTGTCTCTGAGAAGAGTCTTAGTGGTGAGGAAATGAATATATAAAATATATGTACCACCCCCAGTAGTGCTCCTATTCTACCCCAGCTAACTGGCTAGGCCTGTCCTGAGCAAGGTCTTTCCCAAACCGTATTTTATTTGGGGAATTAATTGGGAAAATGTGCTATGAATAAGTTTCTCCTAATTTGTATAACAGACGGAATTTCCTAGGTAGGTGATGGAATGGTCCCTAAGTACTACACCATAGATCATACATACAGACGCAATGTGTTGTGGACCTCTGTAGTATTGCCCCATTTACAGCCTTAGAAGTGGTAAAATGCTGAAGGAATTGGACCATATTAAATATAAAAAGGGTGTCTCCGTGGGAGTTCAGCTTTTCACTTTTCACCTTCTTGGAATTGCTATTAACCCCCCCATGAAACAGATTGGTGTGCAACACATTGCAGAGACCATGTATTTCATACCTCTGGTCCACAAGGGGTTAATCTCTCTCCTTGTATCCATTATGTATATTATGCTGGGAGCTGTCAGTGTGAGACTGAACTGGGCCAAATCTGAAGTACAGAAAAGACATTAGGAAGTCTGAAGCAGATAAGAGGTCCACAGAAAAATGGCGTCCCTGATGGTTTTACCATCTGCTGCTTTTGGAGGGATGAGTGCTACCTCTGCTGGGAAATATCCTTTCTAAAATCTAACAACCCCCCCCCCCAAAAAAAAAAAAGTAGTAGTTACACTCCTGAGAAACTGAGAAGTCATCCGATCTAACATTAAAGGGATAGTAATACTTCATTTTAACTTTATTTTATTTTGTAGGCATTAAAAAACATGAAGAACGATATAAGTCTTATCTCTCAGACCTTTATGGTTTGAGAGATATTCACAAGCAAAGTTTCCCCTCCCGCCCCTTTTACCTAGTGTAAGCCATCTCGTCTCAGATGTGGAATCCAGTCCATAGACCAGACAGATAACAGCAGGGAACAATCTTCTTCCTATGAGAACAATGAAAGCCCTGCCCCCCTTGACAAGTTTTTCAGGTTTTTCCCTTATCTTAATTGAAGATTGTCCCTCTCTGCAGTCTACCTGAGCACCTCCCTTCTGATCTGGCTGAGCAGTGTTACATCAGTAAAAGGAGCAGGAGGGGGATACTTTGTCATTCAATTTTACTCTTGAACTACAACTCTGACAGAACTGAAATAACACTCTCCAAAGTCCAAATACTATGATGATTAATTAGAGCCACTTTTATTATGAAACATTACTATCCCTTTAAAATCCACTATATCCTGTATTCAGAGAGCAAGGATTAAACCTGATGTGAAGTGGTGGAATATGGGTGTCCTTGTGGTGAGAAGCAAGGTTAATGTGTTGGGACAGATGGGAGCTGTATGGTGTGTGTGGGGGGTAGGGGTGCTGAGTTATGGAGGAGGGTGTTACATTGGTGGGTTGGGGAATATGTATGATGGAGAAGGAAGGATATTATGATGGAGAAGTGGGGGTGTCTGGGTTATGAGGAGGAAAGGTGGTGGGTGAGGTGAGGAGGGGACTCCATATTGTAAGGAAGAATATTTACAATAGAAGAAAACCCTGTTTGTCAGAAAACAAATCTGTGGTAAGACAAAGGGGAATCTGTGTAGTGATTAATGACGGTGGACCTGTGTCATAGGGAAGAAGACTTGTGTGGTGGGATACAGTGGAACTATGGTGTGTAATTTGTAGAGAGGGATGCTGTGCTGTAAGGAAGAAAGGTTGGTTTGTTGGATAGGAGGGGCCTTGACTATCCATGAAGGTTTAGTCTCTTGGATAGAGGGGAAACTATTTGTGTGTTGGAACCGAGCAGGGGATGTGTCATGGGGGGGATGCTGTTTACTGGCGATAGGGGAACATCTGAGGAGTCCAGTGGATGTTTGTTTTTGTGGGAAATGCTGATATTTCATGGATGAGAAACGCAAGTATAGTGGGTATACTGGGACCTAAGTGCTACAATATAAAAGAGTTATAACAGTTGGATAGAACACAAAAGATAATGTTCAGTAAGGGAATAAGGCTGGTGTGATGTAATGGACGTGCGTTGGGTGGTAAAGGAGTAATGGGAAATATAGTGGAAGGTCTGTGTTGTGGGAAAATGAAGAGAGGTAGTTTGGAGGAGGGTCTGTGGTGAGTAGGAGAAAAGATGCTACTTGGGGTATGTGTAATGTGCTCTCATAAAACTGAGTGATTTTACAGATTTTGTAATAATTGATGAATTATGTTCAGAAGAAAAGGTAATCTCATAAAACCTTATGAAACAAAATACAAATTCTCTTTTAAAGATATTCGTGACGCGAGCTCTCCATCTCCTGTACCAATAACAACCATCCGGAAATTCTTCCCTGAATCTTGGAATTTCAATATCACGGCTGTTGGGTGAGTCCTTCTATCAGAGGATCTAAATAGTCGACGTGGTTCCTCTGATCTGCACACAGCGCGAGTGCACCGAGGTGGATATACTATGCAGAACTGGTGTCGTTCTGGAGCAAGCCAGGTTCACCATAAAGGACAAATACACTGAGAGAAATGGGGCTTTTAAACTATTGAATGTTCTAGAGGTCTCCAATGCATTTAAAGGGGTGTACCGGAGATTACTGTATTATTCAAAGGGGGAGATGCACTAAGGTGTGATAAAATAAAGATAACTTCTTCAGTGCTATCACTTCTCCAGTTCCTATGTTTCCTTTCTTATTCTATAGAGTCAATGCACTAAGATTTCTCCAACTTTGGATAAGTCATCTCCGCTTTATCATGCCTTATTGCATAACCCCCAAGGTGTTTAAATCAATGGCATTTTTGGGAACATTTATTGGTACCTGGTTTGCTCTGAAACGCTACCAGACCTCTTTGGCACATCAGCCTCCATGATGCAAAACCACTTGCTCTATAAGAGTCAGGGATTTCAAGGTTTTGTGTTTTTTGTTTTAATTCTTCAGATGTCCAGCACATAGCATGTTCATCATCAGATACATGCAACACATGATCTATTTACCATTATATACACCCACATAACATGTTTATCATAATCCGATATATGCCCATATAACATGTTCACCAGATACACTCCCACATAATGTGCTCACCATCACCACATACACTCCCACATAGGAAATTCATCATTACCAGATGCACTCCCACACAATGTGTTCATCATAGCCAGATGCACTCCCACACAATGTGTTCATCATAAACCTCATTAATAGATACATGCGCATTAAGTGTTTTTCATTATCAAATAAAGCCCACAAAACTTCATCATTATCAGATAAACATCCACATGACACCTTCATCAGATACCCTACCCCTCCATCAATTATATTGTTTTTCTCTCCCTTCTAATCCATGTTCTTTTTTGGTCAGGCCTGACGGTTCTGTTTCGTTGCCACTGACGGTCCCAGACACCATCACCAGCTGGAAAGCCACCGGATTCTGTAATTCAGCTGAGACTGGGTTTGGGATGACCAAATCTCCAGCCAATTTCACCTCCTTCATGCCCTTTTTTGTGGAAGTAACCTATCCCCTAATTATCACCAGGGGAGAGGTCATGACCCTGAGAGCCTTTGTATCCAATTACCTGGGGAAATGCATAAAGGTGACCAACTGCCTGTGTATATCACTTTCTCCATATTCCCTGTATTGTGTATATCCCTCTCTCCATATTCCCTGTATTGTGTATATGTCACTTTCTCCATATTCCCTGTATTGTGTATATCCCTCTCTCCATATGCCCTGTATTGTGTATATCCCTCTCTCCATATGCCCTGTGCTGTGTATATCCCTCTCTCCATATTCCCTGTATTGTGTATATCCCTCTCTCCATATGCCCTGTATTGTGTATATGTCCCTTTCTCCATATTCCCTGTATTGTGTATATCCCTCTCTCCATATGCCCTGTGCTGTGTATATCCCTCTCTCCATATGCCCTGTGCTGTGTATATCCCTCTCTCCATATTCCCTGTATTGTGTATATCCCTCTCTCCATATGCCCTGTATTGTGTATATGTCCCTTTCTCCATATTCCCTGTATTGTGTATATCCCTCTCTCCATATGCCCTGTGCTGTGTATATCCCTCTCTCCATATGCCCTGTGCTGTGTATAACTTGTACTGATTGCTGCAAGCCTTTGGCGGGCAACCTGAGGACCTCCAGCTGTTCAGGACTACAATTCTCCTGCTGGCTGGGAATGGTGGGAATTGTAGTCCCAAACTGCCTGAAGGGCTCAGGTCTCCCAATTCTGCGATCAGCAATATGCTGTGTAATTTCTTGAACCAGATGAAACATAGCAAAAGTGGGGCTGTTCTGGGGCAAACACATCCAGGATGTAGAAGCCCCATTTAAATCAATGGGAATTTAGGGGCTGTGTCTCTGACCCTTTTGGGGTAGTCGTTTTGCTCCGGAATTGCTCCAGTCCTTAGTACATCAGACTCACTGTGTATTGTACACAGGTGCGTGTCACCCTGCCGGAGTCCAAGGACTACACCGCGGTTCTGCAGGAAGGATCGCAGGAGGCGTGTCTGTGTGACAAGCAGAGAGCTTCATACGTCTGGAACATGCGCAATTTTTCTCTAGGTAAAAATCCAGAATGATGGTGAGATATCACTGCACATGGTGTATCGATTGCACCACAATGTCATCGTACCCAGTCACCAGTGCGGCTCTGTACGGATCAAACAAATCCCCCTTTCCTTGTGCCACCTGTAACGTCCAACATTTCAGCCCCTACTAGGTCTTTACTTGGGAAAACTGAACTGAATTATTAAAGTCCCATTAAGGACTGAAATTTTGGATTTTGTCGAGATAAAGAGGCCTAGATCTGGCTTCCTGTCTTCTACCACCTACAGTCTGTGTTACTGCGCTCATTCACCTAATCTCCTATTCCCTCCTGATCCCAACCTGTCCTATGTTCCTGCGCCCACACTCCATGCTCCTGGACCTGCACTCTCTACTGTCCTCTCCTGCACCCACACTCTCTACTGTCTTCTCCTGCACCCACACTACATGCTCATGGACCCGCACTCTCCACTGTCCTCTCCTGCACCCACACTCCACGCTCCTGGACCCGCACTCTCTACTGTCCTCTCCTGCACCCACACTCCATGCTCCTGGACCCGCACTCTCCACTGTCCTCTCCTGCACCCACACTCCATGCTCCTGGACCCGCACTCTCTACTCTCCTCTCCTGCACCCACACTCCATGCTCCTGGACCCTCACTCTCCACTGTCCTCTCCTGCACCCACACTCCATGCTCCTGGACCCTCACTCTCCACTGTCCTCTCCTGCACCCACACTCCATGCTCCTGGACCCGCACTCTCTACTGTCCTCTCCTGCACCCACACTGCATGCTCCTGGACCTGCACTCTCCACTGTCCTCTCCTGGACCCTCACTCTCCACTGTCCTCTCCTGGACCCGCACTCTCTACTGTCCTCTCCTGCACCCACACTCCATGCTCCTGGACCCGCACTCTCTACTGTCCTCTCCTGCACCCACACTCCATGCTCCTGGACCTGCACTCTCTACTGTCCTCTCCTGGACCCTCACTCTCCACTGTCCTCTCCTAGACCCGCACTCTCTACTGTCCTCTCCTGCACCCACACTCCATGCTCCTGGACCTGCACTCTCTACTGTCCTCTCCTGCACCCACACTCCATGCTCCTGGACCTGCACTCTCTACTGTCCTCTCTTGCACCCACACTCCATGCTCCTGGACCTGCACTCTCTACTGTCCTCTCCTGGACCCTCACTCTCCACTGTCCTCTCCTGGACCCGCACTCTCTACTGCCCTCTCCTGCACCCACACTCCATGCTCCTGGACCTGCACTCTCTACTGTCCTCTCCTGCACCCACACTCCATGCTCCTGGACCTGCACTCTCTACTGTCCTCTCTTGCACCCACACTCTCCACTGTCCTCTCCTGCACCCACACTCCATGCTCCTTGACCTGCACTCTCTACTGTCCTCTCCTGGACCCTCACTCTCCACTGTCCTCTCCTGGACCCGCACTCTCCACTGTCCTCTCCTGCACCCACACTCCATGCTCCTGGACCCGCACTCTCCACTGTCCTCTCCTGCACCCACACTCCATGCTCCTGGACCCTCACTCTCCACTGTCCTCTCCTGCACCCACGCTACATGCTCCTGGACCCGCACTCTCCACTGTCCTCTCCTGGAACCGCACTCTCCACTGTCCTCTCCTGGAACCGCACTCTCCACTGTCCTCTCCTGCACCCACACTCCATGCTCCTGAACCCTCACTCTCCACTGTCCTCTCCTGCACCCACACGCCATGCTCCTGAACCCGCACTCTCCACTGTCCTCTCCTGGACCCGCACTCTCCACTGTCCTCTCCTGGACCCGCACTCTCCACTGTCCCCTGCTGCACCCATACTCCCTGCTCCTAAACTTCCCCTGTGCCTGCTCTCCCAGTCTGACTCCTGTGGCCGCTCTCCCTGTTCATCTCCTGCTCCCAATCTCCATGTTGCCTCCTTTCCCCCTGTCCCCACACTTCCCCACCTCCTCCAACCTCTTCCTCCCTCGTCCTGTAGGTGAGATCACTCTGAATGTGACCGCTCAGACCACTCATATCGGAGATTCCTGTACTGGACCAGTGGACCCAACACAACCCCCGCGTGTAGACCAAGTGATAAAGACTGTAACTGTAGAGGTGAGACTACGTACCCAGGGGCAGTCATCCTGTCACAGCTAAAGAGGAATTAATAATAACACCAAAACTCACAGCGCTAACTCATCATAAAATATCCATATAATAAATATAAATTAAATATAGGTATGAAGATGATAGATATAGATAACAGCAAGAAATGAGACGGTTCTCCAGTCTCCCTGACATTGGGCCTAAACCCAAAAGTGAAGACACATACAAACAACCAAATCTGCGCTCCTCTATATGCTGTGAATAATGTGTGCCCTGTAATGGGCATATATAATAATCCTTAGTAAATCTAAGTGAAATAAGTGAGAATTTTGTCCCACAAATTGGCCAATCCGTGTGTAAGCTTACCAACCACACCTAGGTATCTCACTTTATGGTAAGTCCTACTCTAATACACCTACAAATACTATCTAAATTAAAAAAAAAATTAAAAATCCCCTGACGAAAGATGTTGTTTGGAAACGCGTTGGAGGGGACCCTTTAAATGTTATTCTGATGTTTTTATTATTATTTGTGGGTCCCAGTGTAATGCAATTAAAAACAGCAGACATACAATAAAATAAAGAAGGTGTAAATGAGAGACTTACCTGGTGCAGGTACCATGTGGGCCTGCAGTAATAAAGTGATTACATAGAGAACTATGTTCCATTTATATCCTTCCCCACAAGTCATGTGACGAATGGTTGATACCAAACAGACAGGGGGTATACACACTGGAACAGGCCAAAAAGCCTGGTTCTTAAAGGCCAAATGGGATAGAAAAGGAAAGGAATGGTGAAATAAAGTAAAGTAATAATGTGTTTTTTCTTTGTGATTAAATAACACCAACTTACATTACTATGTCCAGAAAAAAAACCTAATGGCCCCTGTGAATGCTTTCCGTGTGCCATTATTCAATCAGCCCTGGATGCAAGGTCAATGGGGGCGGACATGATGGTTGCTGGCGGTGTTTTCAGTCTGAAGTAGGCAGAGTCCATATGCCCACTTAACTCTTTAAAGGCAAGAGGTATGCACAGTGCACTGTAAAGCAACGCGTTTCACACACCTCTAGTACATAAAAGACTAAAATTACCCAATACTGTGGGTGGAGTTTGTCCTGTGCTTCTGCCGGCAACTGTCATGTCCGCCCCCAAGGACATAACATCCAGGAGTAACTGAAGATCTTATCTGTTGGACAAAGGCACAAGGGCAAAATTCATAGTGGGCCATTAGGATTTTCTGACCATAGTAATATGTGTGCTGAGGTTATATCAGGAGCGGTCAGTATATAGAATACAGTGTGTGGAGGTTATATCAGGAGAGGTCAGTATATAGAATGCAGTGTGTGGAGGTTATATCAGGAGCGGTCAGTATATATAATGCAGTGTGGAGGTTATATCAGGAGCGGTCAGTATATAGAATGCAGTGTGTGGAGGTTATATCAGGAGAGGTCAGTGTATAGAATACAGTGTGTGGAGGTTATATCAGGAGCGGTCAGTATATAGAATACAGTGTGTGGAGGTTATATCAGGAGCGGTCAGTATATAGAATACAGTGTGTGGAGGTTATATCAGGAGTGGTCAGTATATAGAATGCAGTGTGTGGAGGTTATATCAGGAGAGGTCAGTATATAGAATACAGTGTGTGGAGGTTATATCAGGAGAGGTCAGTATATAGAATGCAGTGTGTGGAGGTTATATCAGGAGAGGTCAGTATATAGAATGCAGTGTGTGGAGGTTATATCAGGAGAGGTCAGTATATAGAATGCAGTGTGTGGAGGTTATATCAGGAGAGGTCAGTATATAGAATGCAGTGTGTGGAGGTTATACCAGGAGTGGTCTGTATATAGAATACAGTGTGTGGAGGTTATATCAGGAGCGGTCAGTATATAGAATACAGTGTGTGGAGGTTATATCAGGAGAGGTCAGTATATAGAATACAGTGTGTGGAGGTTATATCAGGAGAGGTCAGTATATAGAATGCAGTGTGTGGAGGTTATATCAGGACCGGTCAGTATATAGAATGCAGTGTGTGGAGGTTATATCAGGACCGGTCAGTATATAGAATGCAGTGTGTGGAGGTTATATCAGGAGAGGTCAGTATATAGAATACAGTGTGTGGAGGTTATATCAGGAGCGGTCAGTATATAGAATGCAGTGTGTGGAGGTTATATCAGGAGAGGTCAGTATATAGAATGCAGTGTGTGGAGGTTATATCAGGAGAGGTCAGTATATAGAATTCAGTGTGTGGAGGTTATATCAGGAGAGGTCAGTATATAGAATGCAGTGTGTGGAGGTTATATCAGGAGAGGTCAGTATATAGAATACAGTGTGTGGAGGTTATATCAGGAGAGGTCAATATATAGAATGCAGTGTGTGGAGGTTATATCAGGAGAGGTCAGTATATAGAATGCAGTGTGTGGAGGTTATATCAGGAGTGGTCAGTATATAGAATACAGTGTGTGGAGGTTATATCAGGAGCGGTCAGTATATAGAATGCAGAGTGTGGAGGTTATATCAGGAGAGGTCAGTATATAGAATGCAGTGTGTGGAGGTTATATCAGGAGAGGTCAGTATATAGAATACAGTGTGTGGAGGTTATATCAGGAGAGGTCAGTATATAGAATACAGTGTGTGGAGGTTATATCAGGAGAGGTCAGTATATAGAATACAGTATGTGGATGTTATATCAGGAGAGGTCAGTATATAGAATGCAGTGTGTGGAGGTTATATCAGGAGAGGTCAGTATATAGAATACAGTGTGTGGAGGTTATATCAGGAGAGGTCAGTATATAGAATACAGTATGTGGATGTTATATCAGGAGCGGTCAGTATATAGAATACAGTGTGTGGAGGTTATATCAGGAGAGGTCAGTATATAGAATACAGTGTGTGGAGGTTATATCAGGAGGGGTCAGTATATAGAATGCAGAGTGTGGAGGTTATATCAGGAGAGGTCAGTATATAGAATGCAGTGTGTGGAGGTTATATCAGGAGAGGTCAGTATATAGAATGCAGTGTGTGGAGGTTATATCAGGAGCGGTCAGTATATAGAATACAGTGTGTGGAGGTTATATCAGGAGTGGTCAGTATTTAGAATGCAGTGTGTGGAGGTTATATCAGGAGAGGTCAGTATATAGAATACAGTGTGTGGACGTTATATCAGGAGCGGTCAGTATATAGAATACAGTATGTGGAGGTTATATCAGGAGAGGTCAGTATATAGAATACACTATCTGCTGATTATATGATAATTTCCTATTTTTCTCTGTTTTCTCTCTATAAGCCTGAAGGTATAGACAAAGAAGTTACCTACAGTAATTTTGTGTGTGTGAAAGGTAAGTCTTTTTGTGTCCTTTATATCTTTTTTTTTTTTTTCATGAGGATCTGTCAGTGCAGTATGTTTGCTGGCGCTGGACTGCCAGGGGTCATATATTCTTATAGCATGAGACCCTTTACCAGGCCGTGTATTGTGTTACACTCTACAGTGAACAAATACAGTGTCACATTGTGCACAGGGAATTCATTGATTGCTGTCACTTGTGTATTGTATGTAATGGATTTGAAACTGTTTTTTGTCTGTAAAAGCTGGGTTTTTTTTTTACCCTTTTTGGTTCACTTTTAATGAGATCATTTTTTAGACCTTTTGATTGTCATGGGAACCTTCAAAACATTATATCCTAATGCTGTGGTGATATGTCCATCATCCAAGGGGTTAATAAAATGCTAATACTGTAACACTGTCTTAATTACCAATATTTGTCCATCTGAGTGTCATGATTTTCTCTCTGTCCTGTTCTTTCAGACACAAGCTCCGTGGTGCAGATCAGCATTACACCAGAAGCCAATTCTGTTCCCGGGTCACACCGTGCGTCAGTGACGGTAATCGGTAAGTGGAACATGGAACATACACTGACGTAGTAAGAAAACCAGAGCGATTCCTAGCTTCATCACCCTGTAGAAGTAATACTGCAGTGGGGGTTATTGCGCCCCTATAAAGCATAGGGGGAATACTGCAAAGTTATTGAGGAAATTCGTTAGCCATACAAAAAAAGACATTGTGCACTATGTAAATTAATAAAGAATAATAATAAATTTTACATATTTCCTATGTGCAGGAATTTCCCTGGAAAAATTCAAAAATTGTGCTTTTTTTTAAGTGAATATGTCCTCGGCAGAACTGTGAATGGAGGCCCAAAGTAAAAGTAAACATTTAGGATCCCCAGAAAGGGGAACTTTACTAAAGATTAAGGGCTTTTACTTCGTTTAATAGAAAGACTTATCTAGATAGGTGCCGTGGCAGGAAACATATGGCCCATCATATACTTCCCAAGTGCCCCTCTTTAGGCGATATTAGGGGTCCATGCCTCCCAAGTGTCTCACTTTAGTTGGGACAGTCCCTCTTTGAGATCCAAATCCCTCTTTCCCACCCTAGTATCCTTGTGTTTAGGAGATCAGACTGTGTGGTGTGTATATAAGTGTATCACCCTGGTGTCCCTGTGTTTAGGAGATCAGACTGTGTGGTGTGTATAGAAGTGTATCACCCTAGTGTCCCTGTGTTTAGGAGATCAGACTGTGTGGTGTGTATGTAAGTGTATCACCCTGGTGTCCCTGTGTTTAGGAGATCAGACTGTGTGGTGTGTATATAAGTGTATCACCCTGGTGTCCCTGTGTTTAGGAGATCAGACTGTGTGGTGTGTATATAAGTGTATCACCCTGGTGTCCCCGTGTTTAGGAGATCAGACTGTGTGGTGTGTATATAAGTGTATCACCCTGGTGTCCCTGTGTTTAGGAGATCAGACTGTGTGGTGTGTATAGAAGTGTATCACCCTGGTGTCCCTGTATTTAGGAGATCAGACTGTGTGGTGTTTGTATACAATTGTATCATTGCTGCATCGTCACATGGAAATATTAGATGTTTAAGAACGAGATGGTTGTGTGTTGTAATGCGTTGTCCACCACTCTGGTCCTGAATGGGTTAACTGGGCTCATGCAGTCTGCCTGCTTCCAAACAATTGCATTAACTGTCATGTCCGCCTCCATGCACTGACAGAAGTTGTTCTCTTTTTGAACAAGACACATGAAAAATATTCTAAGGGGCCATTAGGATTTTCTGGCCATATTAACCCTTTGAGTGCCAGAGGGGTATACCCCTCTGGCACTCAAAGGGTTAATATAAGCAGTGTGAAGCATAGTAATATAAGCATTATGAATTGCTCCTTTAAATGTGAAATAATAGCTTTGACTGCTGTGTATGAAATTCACCAATACAGGTAACTGCGGGGTCCGTTTTATACTTAGGCGCTTCTAGGCAAGCCGCACAAGGCACTGCTAGCCCCTCCCATAGCCACACCCATCACATGTCTCCACCCCTAGTACCACCCACTGTAGAATATATCCTTAACCCATAACATACACTCGGATGAGACTTCTTTAGCAATAAACAATTTTAAATGCCCAGTGTAAGAACTTAGAGTATTTTTATTTGTTCCCTATTGTGCAGCACATTTGCACCAGCATTGCTGTCATTTTTAATTTGTGCATAAGAGCCTTAGAAATTGCACTGAAAAATGTTAAAGTAGCAGTAAAATTTTTATTAAAAAAAACATGTATTGTAGTTATTACAGTTTAAACTTCTTTTTAAATTAATAGTGCCCTCTAGTGGTCAAACTCCATAGAACGTGATAATTCCTTTCCTGTCCAAACTTTCCGGAAGTAATCACATGGTAAATTACTTCCTAATTATTTGAACTGTTATAACATTTGAATAAAACTGACAGTGGTGGGAGTGCCCTTGTTTTACTAAGCAGGAAAAGCTCTAGAACATACAGGTTTTCATAAACAAAAGTGTACTGCTCCTTTAACAAATAGTGTTAAAAAAGTAAACACGTGAAAATGTCAGTGCTTAATGACCCTTGACGGTCACAGCATTCCGGGCTCCCCCCGTGGCTGCACTCCGTTCGGGAAGTCCGGAATCCAAATTTAAAACAAAAAAAATGCTCTGTGGTCCTTTAGTGACCGCAACGTGCCTGCGCAGCCGGTCATTAAGGGGTTAAAGGGACAATTTGCTGTTTCTGAAATCTTGTGCTCAATATCATCCATTAATCTTCATTATCTGAAGAACCTTTGTCATTCTCTCATCTCACAGGAGATTTGATGGGCAACGCGGCAAACAATCTGGCACGCCTTATTCGGATGCCCACAGGATGTGGTGAACAGAATCTTGCTACCTTGCTGCCAATCCCATTTGTTGTGAAGTATGTGAACTGCACAGGACAACTAACAGATGCATTACTGGAAAAGGCAAAGGCGGCAATGCAACAGGGTAAGAATTTCATTGCTATTGTTACAATGAAGGGCCATATTCATACCTCCCAACATTTCAGATTGCCAAAGAGGGACACTTGTGTCTTAGGGGGTGTGGCTGGTGGGCACGGCATTATCGATAATTTTCAGGCTATTTTTACCTATTGACACCCCCTTGGGTAATAAATCGTATATAATAATTCGCTAAAACGTGTGTAACGACGCAGTCATTGCGCAGTAAAGACTGCTGTGCGTGCTGCCGTGATGCTCAGTAGAGACTGCCAGCACCGCGGCTGATACAGAGCTAGGATCCAAAGGAGTGTCCAGCTCTGTATCAGCTGTGGCGCGGGCAGTCTCTACTGCGCATTACTGCCCCGTGACCGGCTGCCAGTGGCACTGTGGCCCGTGTAACAGGCTCTTCAACTAGTTATTTATAATAAGACCAAAGTGTTTTATTTACACAGACTAATTTATAAACACATATACTGATGTTTAACCCCTTAACGACATGTGACGTGCTGTGACCGTCACGGTCCTTGAAATACTCAAGGACCGATGACGGTCATAGTACGTCACGTACTTTTTATTTACATCGATCTACCGGGAGCGCTGTAAGTAAAAATAGGGCCTGAAATTGACCGCTCCAAGATCGGAGCAATCTCTATCAGGACCCATAATGACGCGCCGATACACGCGACAGGTCACGTGTACCGACGCGTCCAAGTGGCCCTATGCGGTCCTTATGGGACGGAAATGTCCCAGGACCGCCGGTCGTTAAGGGGTTAAACAAATATTAATGTGAGTTTTATTGATGTAGAGCAATGTGATATATTTTTATACACATCACAAAGTCTGCTCTCCCAAAAAGAGGGACATCAGGGTGGGAAAGAGGGACAGAGGGATTTGGGTCTAAAAGAGGGTCTGTCCCTCCTAAAGAGGGACACTTGGGAGGCATGCATATTAATCACACTAAAGATGAATCACATACAGTGATTGAACCCTTTGATAAACACTACCGTCTGTGTGAGTGTAGCTGAACATTCCTCCGTTCGGAAGTAAGAAAGATCTTCCCTCCTTAACGTGAGCACTAAAGGACATTGAGGGAAATTTATAAAAAACGTTCTTCATACCATTTAAAGAAATGTCCTTTAAAGCATGGCAATTGAAGATAATGCCAGGTCTGATTTTATAAATGTTTTAACCCCTTAAGGACCGGGAAATCCGGCCGAAGACGCGACTCAACGACCACGGAGCAAAATTTTTTTTTTTGCTCCGTTGCGTTCCGGACACCCCGAACGGCGTGCAATCGACCCTTGACGTACTATGACCGTCAAGGGTCGTTAAGGCGTTAAACAAGTTTTTTATAAATATGGCATTACTATGAATATTTTAACGCCTGGAATGCTAAAGAAACATCTGCACATGGCGTTAAAGCAGAACTACCACCGCACAACATCTTTAGCTTAATTAAGTCCCCATCTGGCGACCAGCTGCTTAGTAGCGCTAGTCGCCACAATTATTACCTGATTTAATAGATTTCTGCTCTCTTCTATAGCTGACAGGCGGGACAGAGCGCGGACATCTTGACATAGTGACGTCCACACTCCTGCGCTGTCAGTCCCTTTTGGAGCCGTCCGGCTCCTAGCAACGCCTCCTAGACCAGGCTGGGACTGACAGTGCAGGCGCACGGACGTCACTATGGCAACATGTCCGCGCTCTGTCCTGCCTGTCACCCATGGAAGAAAGCTTAAATCTATTAAATAAGGTATAATTCTGGCGATTAGCACTATTAAGCAACTAGTCGCTAGATGGTGACTTAATTAAGCTATAGATGTTGTTCGGTGGTAGTTCCGCTTTAAAATTCTAGCGATAATATTGCCGCAAAAGTATCGCAAACTGCGACAATTCTTTATAAATTTGGTGCACCAATATTTTCCTTCTCCTTAACGACAATTTTCCTCAACCTCTACTAGTTGGCGTTACATGCAAGAAAACTGACATTACACAGTTTATAAATAATGCAAAAATAAATGCATTTTAACTCCACTTTAAAGACAATTTACACGTAACTCCATTTTTATATATATCGCTCCCAGAAAACTCTGTGTACTGACTGACACCTACAAAACCTTTTCAGCAGTACACAATGCCTGCTGAAGTATTGTTACATACACACTGAAGCAATGTGCTTATGTCAATGCAGTCTATAAAGTTAAAGGGGCAGTTAACACCACACACACACACACACACAATATATTAAAAAAAAAAATTAAAAAAAAATCCTCAATCATCATAGCCCGCACCGTCTTTCTTCATGACGGAGAGATGAGGCTTTGTCATGGTCTGTGCCAATAGATCCAAATAGCCCTAGTTTCTTGTGGGACATCCATTTCAATGAAAGGTTTCCTATTCTCAACTAGGCCTGGTTTTAGCAGTGTCTGTGTGGCTGTGACTACTAGAGGCCAACAAAGGACTTCCTCTCTGTACTGGCCTAAACTGTCTTATTCTACCTCCTTTTTGGAGGTTAAGACCAATACTTGTTCTTTTGCTCCAAGAGTTGTTTGCTAGGTGAGAAAGCCATGATGTCAGAGCCTAGGGAGATTAATCCTAAGACTATAATAATTCTTTATTTATATAGCGCACACAGATTACGCAGCGCTTTACACTCATATTGGTCCCTGTCCCCATTGGGGCTCACAATCTAAATTCACCTATCAGTATGTGTTTTTTGGAGTGTGGGAGGAAACCGGAGTACCCGGAGGAAACCCATGCAAACATGTTGAGAACATACAAACTCATTGCAGATGTTGTCCTTGGTTGGATTTGAACTTAGGAGCCCAGCGCTGCAAGACAACAGTGCTAACCACTGAGCCACCGTGCTGCCCAGACTAGAGGGAACAGATCAAGCTTTACTTCTGGCTTCTTTCCCGCTTGTCCGAATTGTTGTGCTAAAATGTCTGGTAGTCCGTCTGGGGCCTAATTTCACCTCTACGCTAACTTTGGCCACAGCCCCTCCAGTTCAGCCTCCTACTCTGGTGATTCATCTCCTGTCCTAGATGCTGAGTGGGTGAGATCTCTTCCTCTTTCTGTCACCAGTTTCCTTGGGCAAACCGTTGTCTGATCCACGTGAGCAGCTAGAAAAAGAGCAGCCCTATTGTCCCGGAGTGACTAAAGAAATAGACACCGACAAGTACAAATAAAATGTATTTAACCCCTTAACGACCGGGGGATTGGTGCCGCGGAGCATTTTTTTTATTTTCCGGTTCCGGACTCCTCGAACGGCATGCAGCTGCGGGGTTAGCCCAGAACTCCATGACGGTCATAGTATGTCATGGGTCGTTCAAGTCAGATCGACCCTTGACGTACTATGACCATCAAGGATCATTAAGGGGTTAACACAATAGTAGCAGCAATGATAATACACTTTCACGAGACCATGGAACAACAGTACACACACTTTCTTCACCCTTCACTAGGCAAGTGTGATTTTTGACTCACGTCTGTACCCTAACGCTAGGGTAAACCCAGGCAACAGGAGCAAGGAACTCCAGAACACTGGAGCAACACTACCTTCTCGAGGCCAGGTATGAGGACAGTGCAAGACACTTCCTCAACCCTTCACTAGGCAGGTGTAGCTAGTATTCGGACGGCCCATAGTAACCTTCACAAGATTAGATAGGAGGACAGTGCACGGCACTTCTTCAGTCTTACACTAGGCAGGTTAAGAATAGCGCAACTGTACCCTACCGCTAGGGTATACCAGAGGCAAGGTAAAACGGCACCTAGAATGCTAGGTGAGGCAACAACCCAACCGGACTTAGACCGCAGGAGGTCAGTGACATGGACTGACCGACAAGCACTGCTACAGGGGTAGCGAGCGCCATGATAATGGTATGCCCAGGCAACAAGGATGTCAATAGCTGGGGCTGGGTATCCGAGGCTAGTAGCAAACAAGCCAGAGTGCAACAGAAGAAGAGTAGTCAGATGAAGCCAGGAGTCAGAGCCGGATCTGGTAGTCAGACGGAGCAAAAGTGATACACAGGAACAGCAATGGACCAAAACAGCACTAGGCTCAGGTACACCACGAAAGGGCACTGGTAACTGGAAATGCTGAGGCCTTTAAGGCCTAGTAGGTGGGCGGAGAGATGACATCACAAACCAGTGACCTATAAGAATACCAACTTGCATAGAGCGACAGCCAGGAAGAAACAAGGTTGCTGTTACAGCAACTAAACATTGGAGGCAATCACGGGCACTGTGATACCTATCAAGCTTTGGTTAAGGGTCCAAAGTCTCCTGAGAGAGGGTGTCTTCAGAGGAAGAGTGGGAAATAGACAGTGACACTAATAATGCTTCCTCTTCTATTTCTTATCAGACAGTTCTGGACCAGGAGTAGATTCTCTTATCAGAGTAATTCAGGAGACTCTCGGTGTCTCAGGGCAACATCTGCCTTAAGACCAATCTAAAAATGTGTTTCAATGTAAAAGGAAAACACCACAACTTTTCTGTCCTGTGGTCAATTAGAGCAAATGGTAATGGATGAGTGGAGGGTACCAGAACGGAGCTTGATGGTTCCTAAGGTCTCCCAGAATTATACATTCTCCAAAGATTGTGTGGCTAAGTGGACCAACCCACAATCAATTGGCCCACTCAGTTCACTCCTGTCTAATTACACCATTATTCCAGTTCTGAACACAGTGAATTTCAAGATCCTTTAGGCGGAAAACTTTAAAAATCCTTAAAGATATTTTCAGGCACTCTGGCAATTCTTAGACCAGTATTACCTCCACATGGGCTTGCAGGGTCATGGAATAATTGGAACAACTGATGGAAGACATTCTTAACCTAGTCTCTGAATCTACTCCCTACAGTGGTGAAGCTGCCCTAGATATTGCCAGAATGGTGGCTAGATGTTCAATCACAGCTGTAGCCGTAGCAGAACTTTGTAGTTTACGGTTTTTGAATGGAGACTCCTCTTCTAAGAAATCTGTTATTGCCATTCCATTCATGGGAAAAGTGATTTGGCCCTGAACTGAATAAGATAATTAGCCACACAATGGGAGGCAAGAGTACTCTTATGCTACAGAATAAGCCATGTTGCTTTGACCTTCAGAGGAAAGATCAAATTTTTCACATATCCAAGGATCGCCTCCCCATCTGTCTTCCATGCAGATATTTTAAGTCCAAATCAACCTGGCAAAGCAAGGTGGCGGCTAACAAGCCAACAGCCGCCATGTTCCCGTCATCGTGCACATCTTTTCTCAAGTCCTCTCCACATCTGGGAGGGAGACAAACTTTTTCCTTCACTGGAAGAAATCTGTATCAGATGAATGGTGTTTTGGGTGGTGTCTTAGGGTTATTGAATTTATTTAGAATTCCTACCTCTCCAAACAGATTTTTCATGTTAAAGGGATAGTAATGTTTCACAAAAACACCAGCTCCAATTACTCTTCATAGTATTTGGGCCATGGTGAGTGTTATTTCAATACTGTCAGAGTTGTAGTACAAGAGTAAGTGAATGATAAAGTATCCCCCTGCCGCTCCTTTTGCCTAGTGTAAGCCTCCTATCCCTCAGATGTGGAATCTGGTCTCTTGACCGGACAGGTCACAGCAAGGGACAATCTTCTTACTGTGACCATAAGGAAAACCCTGACCCCCTTGACAGGTTTTTCCTTATGATCACTGAAGATTGTCCCTCTCTGCGATCCATCCAGACAGTCTTGCTGCTCTGAGGTAAGCAGTGTTACATCAGTAAAAGGGGCGGGAGGGGGATACTTTATCATTCAATTACTCTTGTACTACAACTCTGACAGTACTGAAATAACACTCTCCACGGCCCAAATACTATGAAAATTAATTGGAGCTGCTTTTGTTGTGAAACATTACTATCCATTTAAGGCTGAGTTCAAAAGGAAAGAGTGAAGGCTACTGCTTTCTATTAGGCATTTCTTCCTCTGCTGTTTTTGGGTTCAATTGTCACCATTCCCGGTGATCAGTGATTCAAGGGATTTTATTTCAATATCTTTGTTGTTCCCAAGAAAGGTGGAGGGTTCAGATCTGTCTTGGATCTCAAAACCTTAAACAAGTTTGTGAGCCACCCCGTTGAAGATGGAGTCCATCAGATATTTCAAAACTGCCATGAAACTGGCAAAATTCCTCATTGATATAAGAGATGTGTACCTCCACATACCTATTTGACTGGGTTATAATCAATACCTACAGAATCATCACTAACAATTAGTAGCTGTCCCATTCACACAATGACACTGGGTCTTTACGCAGGTAGTGGCTCCTTTAGCAGCCTAGCTTCGCACAAAAAGCATCAATCTCATGCCACAACCTTTTGATCAAGGTCAAGACTTTCTTAAAGGGATAGTAATACTTCGTTTTAACTTTATTTTATTTTGTAGGAATTAAAAAAACATGAAGAATGATATTAGTCTTATCTCTTAAACCTTTATGGTTTATGAGATATTCACAAGCAAAGTTTCCCCCTCCCGCCCCTTTTGCCTACTGTAAACAATCTCTTCTCAGATGTGGAATGCAGTCCATAGACTGGACAGATAACAGAAGGGGACACTCTTATTCCTATGAAAACAATGAAATCCCTGCCCCCCTTGACAAGCTTTTCAGGTTTTTCCATTATCTTAATTGAAGATTGTCCCTCTCTGCAGTCTACCTGGGCAGCTCCCTTCTGCCCTGGCTGAAAAGTGTTACATCAGTAAAAGGGGTGGAAGGGGGACACTTTGCTTGTGAATATCTCTTAAACCATAAAGGTTTGAGAGATAAGACTTATATCATTCTTCATGTTTTTTTAATGTCTACAAAATTATATAAAGTTAAAAACGAAGTATTACTATCCCTTTAAATACTTTAGGTACACTTGCCGCAGGCAATGAAGAGTCTCCGGGATCACAGCTGGATCTTCATTGTTGCAAAGTCCCACTTGGTTCACGCTTATCACAGGATCTTTATTGGTTTGAGATTTTAAATATCTCTTCAAAAACTGTTCCTTTCTCCAGAAATGTCTTAACAGAATTTGTGGCCTGTTCCATCTTTCAAGACTCACGACTACATGAAAATGGTGGAAACAATGATTTCCATGATGTAAGAGGTTCAGTTCTCTCAATTTCACATGCTATAATTACAACTAGATCTTATTAAAAGAGGACACTCAGAGGCTACAAGCCAACGTATATCTGTCCTCATTGTCCCAACAGTCTCTAGTGTTGTGGCTGATCAGCAGAAATCTAGAGCAGGACAAGCCCTTTGTTAGGGACCAGGAACCAGACAGGACACAAAAAGGTAAAATGCAATACACCTTTTTTTAGTGCAACAAAAACAGAAGCATGATCCAAGAACATAAACCAAAAGACACGCCAGGGTCAGGAACCAAGACAGGTATTCAGCCGAGCCAGAGTCAGGAAACCAGAAGTCTGTGATGTCAGGAACAAGCCAAGGGTCAAAAACACAGAAGTCGGCAAAGTCTGGAACAAGCCAAGAGTCTGGAGCACAGCAAACAGGAGCGCAGGAAAATCCACAGCAGTCAGCAGCAACAGGTCAGCAAAGAAACACAAGGACAATGGGGAAGTGAACCAAGCTGCTTTAAATACCCTGGGAGGGTTGGCTGATAAGTCAGGTGAGTAATCAGAGAGGTCAGCTGATTCAGCCTGAGCCAGAAACTCAGAAGACAGCAACAGTGGATAGCAGAGCACTAGATTAGCTCAGACAGCAGAATCAATAGGCAGAATGGAAGCAGCAGCAAAACCTTGACACCCTTCTCAGCCTCAACATGGACTGTGGTTAAAACCATTTGTAGTCTGTCCAGTTGGAGAGTAGTGTTCTCACAGCTCTCTTCAAGGCTTGTGGTCGGTCAGTCAATTCTTCCAATCAATGGTTTTGAACTGAATGCAATCAACAAGGGTCTCAAGACTTGGAATTCTCTTGAATGACATCCCATTTGTATTCGTTCCAACAACCACAGCCAAATAAATAAACCACTGAGGGAGGCTAGAGACAAGGCAGCTTGATCAGAACTAGAAATTATTTTATATTGGCTCATGTTCCCTCCATTTTTGCAGCTCATGGCTCGTTGGGGAGTTCCAGATATAAATATGATTACTTCTCCTCTAAATGTCTTATATTCAGTGCAAAAACAAGACATCTTAGATTGGCAGTATTTGATGCCATTTTAATAGTATCTTGTCGAGAACAGCCTGTAGCACTTGTTTTCAACAGAGCAGTGTCAATGAATCAGAGTGTTATTGTAGGGACAAGACAGTAAGTCAGAGATATGGGGAGGTGGGTAATACATTGCTGAGTGGGGAGGTAATTATCACGGTCCCCGTGATTCCCTGTCAATCTTTGCCGTGTTACCTGTGCATTGGAGGAAGCTGATTGGCCCGCCCAGAATGTTCCTTTATATACTGCGTTATGGGCACTTGTCAGTTGCCCTTTCGTGGTGTTCCTGAGTCTGCGCCTTGTTGCTGTGTTTCTGCATTCCTGTGTACTGACCCGGCTAGTCTGACCATTCCGTTGTTCCTGCTCCGTGATTGACCCGGTTCTGGCTGACGTTCCTGCTCCGTGATTGACCCGGCTCTGGCTGACGTTCCTGCTCCGAGTACCGACCCGGTTCCGGTTGGATTCCTACTCCGTGATTGTTCCTGTGTTCCTGTGTATCCTGGTCGCCGGCTGGCGACATTCTGAACTGTGTTGTGTTGCTCTGGCTAATCCTCTCTCTGTCCTCTGAGCTGTTGCCTGAGCCTGACCCAAAGCACTGCTGAGCTGTAGTCTTCCTTATCGAACCTGCCTTAACCCTAGCTGTGCCTGTAGCCTCGGTTATCAGAGCCTGTTCCCTTTCACTTGCCAAGCCTGAGAGTACCGTTGAGCCAGTTAACACTTTCTGAGCCTGGGCAGTATCGACCGAGCCTACCTTTCGCACTAGCAGAGCTGTTGTCCTTCCCCGGTGCCCATGTGCGCCGCGACCGCGCCGGTTGGCGTTGGTACCTCCATTGGCTCTTGCAGTGTGTGCGCTGTATGACACCGGAAGGGTGTCCCAGCTCTGGTCTCCAAGTGCTCTAAGTGTTCTATCCATCTACCGTATCACCAGTGCTGGGCTCATTATCGCTTGTGCAGTGATTGCTCCGTTCCGGCACCCAAGGGGTGTGTGCGGCTCTCCTCCCGTTGGCACACGCAGGGTTACATCGGTGATACTATTAAGGGCGATTCAGGTTCTGGTCCGTTTGCTCCTGCAGTGGCTTTACTCCTGACTATTCCACTACTGTGGTATAGGCTCAGCTCTGGGCATTCGCTGGTCTATCTGGGCGTTCATGTGCAAAAGTATCTGAGAGTGATTAGTTCAGGCTCACATTACACCCTTGCAAAAGAGCTAGTCAGAGACGCTCAACTAGGAACGAGCCTGCCCTCAAAGTGATGAGGCTCTATAGGATAAGTACCCTACTCAGGGTGCAATCTCTTTTAGCTAACTAGTGCCATTCACAGAGAGGAAATATACTAAAGCACATCATACTGATCCTACCAAACCAGCAGTCCAGCCACGAAATGCCAGGCAATTCCTCTCTGAACAAGGGAAGCAGCCAACCCCAGACGTACGTTTCGGCCTTGTTGGGCCTCGTCAGTGAGGTTCAGCTGATCTCTCTAGGCACTGTGAGCAATTACATCACATTACACCCTTCTCTGCACCATCTAGAGACTGATATCTACTTCTGGGCGTTGGTCAATCAGTTTACTAACCAGTCAATTTCTCTATTAACCCTGTATCTGTTGGGCTTACCTGTGCTATATATCACTGCTATACTATTGGGCTTGAATCTCACCATTACCATTTCTGGCCCCTAGGGGCACTGTTCATTCATTTTTATTTTCAATAAAACTGTGTTTTTACTCAACCAGTGTCTGAGTGTCAGAAAACCGTAACAGTAATGTAGTGATAAGACAGGAAGTCAGTGCTAGGGGAGGTGGCCAATGCGGGCAGTGCATTACTGAGCAGTGTCAGTGAGTGGAGTGGTAATGTAGGATAAGACAGGAAGTCAGTGCTAGGGGAGGTGGACATTGCATTACTGAGCAGTGTCAGTGAGTGGGGGAGGTAATGTAGGGATAAGACAGGAAGTCAGTGCTAGGGGAGGTGGGTAATGCATTACTGAGTAGTGTCAGTGAGTAGGGAGGTAATGTAGGGATAAGACAGGAAGTCAGTGCTAGGGGAGGTGGGTAATGCATTGCTGAGCAGTGTCAGTGAGTGGGGAGGTAATCTAGGGATAAGGCAGGAAGTCAGTACTAGGGGAGGTGGGTAATGTATTACTGAGCAGTGTCAGTGAGTGGGGAGGTAATGTAGGGATAAGACAGGAAGTCAGTGCTAGGAGAGGTAGGCAATGCATTGCCGAGCAGTGTCAGTGAGTGGGGGAGGTAATATAGGGATAAGACAGGAAGTCAGTACTAGGGGAGGTGGGTAATGCATTGCTGAGCAGTGTCAGTGAGTGGGGAGGTAATGTAGGGATAAGACAGGAAGTCAGTGCTAGGCGAGGTGGGTAATGCATTGCTGAGCAGTGTCAGTGAGTGGGGAGGTAATGTAGGGATAAGACAGGAAGTCAGTGCTAGGGGAGTTGGGCAATACATTGCTGAGCAGTGTCAGTGAGTGGGAGAGGTAATGTAGGATAAGACAGGAAGGGAAGGTGGCAATGCATTGCTGAGCAGTGTCAGTGAGTGGGAGAGGTAATGTAGGGATAAGACAGTAAGTCAGTACTAGGGGAGGTGGCCAATGCGGGCAATGCATTACTGAGCAGTGTCAGTGAGTGGGGAGGTAATGTAGGGATAAGATAGGAAGTCAGTGCTAGGGGAGGTGGGTAATGCATTACTGAGCAGTGTCAGTGAGTGGAGTGGTAATGTAGGATAAGACAGGAAGTCAGTGCTAGGGGAGGTGGACATTGCATTACTGAGCAGTGTCAGTGAGTGGGGGAGGTAATGCAGGGATAAGACAGGAAGTCAGTGCTAGGGGAGTTGGGCAATACATTGCTGAGCAGTGTCAGTGAGTGGGAGAGGTAATGTAGGATAAGACAGGAAGGGAAGGTGGCAATGCATTGCTGAGCAGTGTCAGTGAGTGGGAGAGGTAATGTAGGGATAAGACAGGAAGTCAGTACTAGGGGAGGTGGCCAATGCGGGCAATGCATTACTGAGCAGTGTCAGTGAGTGGGGAGGTAATGTAGGGATAAGATAGGAAGTCAGTGCTAGGGGAGGTGGGTAATGCATTACTGAGCAGTGTCAGTGAGTGGAGTGGTAATGTAGGATAAGACAGGAAGTCAGTGCTAGGGGAGGTGGACATTGCATTACTGAGCAGTGTCAGTGAGTGGGGGAGGTAATGCAGGGATAAGACAGGAAGTCAGTGCTAGGGGAGTTGGGCAATACATTGCTGAGCAGTGTCAGTGAGTGGGAGAGGTAATGTAGGATAAGACAGGAAGGGAAGGTGGCAATGCATTGCTGAGCAGTGTCAGTGAGTGGGAGAGGTAATGTAGGGATAAGACAGGAAGTCAGTGCTAGAGGAGGTGGGTAATGCATTACTGAGCAGTGTCAGTGAATGGGGAGGTAATATAGGGATAAGACAGGAAGTCAGTGCTAGGGGAGGTGGGTAATGCATTGCTGAGCAGTGTCAGTGAGTGGGAGAGGTAATGTAGGATAAGACAGGAAGGGAAGGTGGCAATGCATTACTGAGCAGTGTCAGTGAGTGGGGAGGTAATGTAGGGATAAGACAGGACGTCAGTGCTAGGGGAGGTGTGTAATGCATTGCTGAGCAGTGTCAGTGAGTGGGGAGGTAATGTAGGGATAAGACAGGAAGTCAGTGCTAGGGGAGGTGGGTAATACATTGCTGAGCAGTGTCAGTGAGTGGGGAGGTAATGTAGGGATAAGACAGGAAGTCAGTGCTAGGGGAGGTGGGTAATGCATTACTGAGCAGTGTCAGTGAGTGGGGAGGTAATATAGGGATAAGACAGGAAGTCAGTGCTAGGGGAGGTGGGTAATGCATTACTGAGCAGTGTCAGTGAGTGGGGAGGTAATATAGGGATAAGACAGGAAGTCAGTGCTAGGGGAGGTGGGTAATGCATTACTGAGCAGTGTCAGTGAGTGGGGGAGGTAATGTAGGCATAAGACAGGAAGTCAGTGCTAGGGGAGGTGGGTAATGCATTACTGAGCAGTGTCAGTGAGTGGGGAGGTAATGTAGGGATAAGACAGGAAGTCAGTGCTAGGGGAGGTGGGTAATGCGTTGCTGAGCAGTGTCAGTGAGTGGGGAGGTAATGTAGGGATAAGACAGGAAGTCCGTGCTAGGGGAGGTGGGTAATGCATTGCTGAGCGGTTTCAGTGAATTGAGGAGGAAATATATGCACAGCCTTAATTTGCATAATTTTATAGTTCTAAATAAATCAAAAGCAAATTTTAAAATCACTTACAAATTCAGTTGCTTTAGGTGATATAGGATGACTTCAATTATCATTTTATTGTGTGACTGATAACTTTCTATTCATCTATCTCAGGATATCAGAGGA
>CM074724.1:6726346-6776179 GCA_037306005.1 Rhinophrynus dorsalis
TGCGCTATTCCATTTATAATCCCTGTGATATCACTAGTGTAGCGCTATTCCATTTATAATCCCTGTGATATTACTAGTGTAGCTCTATTTAGATTATAATCCCTGTGATATCACTAGTGTAGCTCTATTTAGATTATAATCCCTGGGATATCAGTAGTGTCGCTCTAGTTCGATTATAATCTCTTTGCAATATTACTAGTGTAGCTCTATTCCAATTATAATATCTGTGATATCACTAGTGTAGCTCTATTCCATTTATAATCCCTGTGATATCACTAGTGTAGCTCTATTCCATTTATAATCCCTGTGATATCACTAGTGTCGCTCTAGTTCGATTATAATCTCTTTGCAATATTACTAGTGTAGCTCTATTCCAATTATAATATCTGTGATATCACTAGTGTAGCTCTATTTCAGTTGTAATCCCTGTGATATCACTAGTGTAGCGCTATTCCATTTATAATCCCTGTGATATCACTAGTGTAGCTCTATTCCAATTATAATCCCTGTGATATCACTAGTGTATCACCATTTCAGTTATAAGCTCTGTGATATCACTTGCCTCACTTCATAACATTAATGCCAGTTTATACCATTCACAAAAGGGGTGGGATGGAGCGATAGTAGAAACAGGCCGCTTGATTGTACTTGCCCCAAGTCAAAAGTTGCCAGCCAGATGTGACTTAAGGTTTTGGGGGCCCCCTTACACCCTCCCCGTCCGTATTTCTAATACGGCATTACTGTCAGATTTTATTTACATGTGGTGGGGGTACTGTATCAGCCCTGCGGGGCCCTCTGCAGCTGCTTATTCTGCATATATGATAGAGCTACCACTCTAGCTAGCCCTCCCCTGGCTGTAGCGTCCAACAGCTGGAGCGCCATTTATTAACTGTATTAGCCCTTTTAGTGCCAGAGAGGTACGCAGTGCATTGCAGAGCACTGTCAGTGCTCTCTATACATAATGGAATGGGTGCTGCAACATTGTGGTCAATTAATACAGCTGCTCCCTGTACACGGAATGATTTACTTAAAGGAGAACTAACCCCTCCTTCTAAAAAACGCCCACTTTATAATGTCCAGGAAATCCTAATGGCCCCTATGAATGACATTATGCCAAGGTTCTAGAGATAACCTCCTGGATGTCAGGTTCGTGGAAGCAGGACATGATGGTGGCAATTTTTTCACAGTGAATCAGGCATGTGTGCGAAGACCTGAATGGTGCGCGTGTACACCCCCTCTGGTCCTTTAAACATTTAAGATTACCAGGTGCAGTGGGTGGAGTTTGAGGTTCTGTGGTCCTGATAACAACTGTCATGTCGCCTCCATGGGCCTGACATCCAGGACTGACTGAAGACGTTATCTCTTCAATCAAGGAAAAAGGACATTTATAGGGGCAATTAGGTTTTTCTGGCCATGGTAAGTGAAGGATGTTGCTCAGCCTTGTGTTTGCCTTACATGATACAAAATGGCTGCTGCAGTGCACTGATACTATATTCTCTCCACTCCTCTAGACCATATCAGCCAATCAGGAGCAGTCTCACATCATTACCACAGATTTACAACCTTCCCCTTGACATATTCCCTCACACTAGTTTTCTCCTCCTCCTATCTGGTAAATACTTTGTCCTTCTTGGAGATGCGGCTAAGCCATTTTACTGCTGGTCGGTCCTCCATGGCGTTATGTCTGAGGAACCTTGATGTAGGCCCTCCCTAGAGTCTAGAGTCTCTTGTCATGCCATGTCCATCTCCTAGACATCTGCCTCTTTCTTTCGCAGTTATCACGGCAGCCAGAACAAGTCGAACATGGTTATTATAGACATCAAGATGTTGTCTGGATACGACGTGAGCTATACGTCTCTTAACCAGGTGAGCGATAATGAATGGAGGAAGGGTGGGTAAGATAAAATAAGGGATGGGGTAAGAAGGGGCCCCTTTTTATCTTAAGGGCAATACAGTAAAGTGGAGCAATTGTGTTCATTTGGTTTATTCCAGAATTGAACCTCCTTTATTATATTGGATACAGCCCTGACGTTGATGAGATTTGAGGGTATGAACAAGGGGGTTTTACTGAACTCTGAGGATGTTGGGTAGTAAAGGAAATCTCGTGGAGAGAGGTGCTCCTCCAAGATTATATGTTGGGTAGTAAATGAAATTTTATGGCGAGAGGTGGAGCTCCTCCCATGATGAGATGTTGGGTGGTAAAGGGAATTTCGTGGTGAGAGGTGGGGCTCCCCCAAGACGAGATGTTGGGTAGTAAAGGAAATCTCATGGTGAGAGGTGGGGCTCCCCCAGGACGAGATGGTGGGTATTAAAGGAAATCTCGTGGTGAGAAGTGGGCTCCCCCCAGGATGAGAAGGTGGGTGATGGGTGCACTATGAAAACCCTCCGCTGTGGTTACTGACCCTTCAATAGGCGTGTCCAGGTCATGCATTGCATGAGTTACCCACTCCACTGGAACTTAAAGGGTTGATATTGTTTTTAAGGGATAGAATTAATCAAAATACAGTTTATTAATGAATAAATTAATGTGTTTATTATATACCACAGGTGTACGCAGCGCTTTACAATTTAAAGGTTTAAACAATACAGGGTTACAGGTCCTTTATAGAGTGAAACATTGGGAGCGAGGTCCCTGCCTGAAATCTTACAATCTAAAGTAGTGGTAATAGTAGGTAGTGGTAATAGGTGGTAGTGGTAATAGTAGGTAGTGGTAATAGTAGGTAGTGGTAATAGGTAGCGGTAATAGTAGGTAGCGGTAATAGGTAGCGGTAATAGGTAGCGGTAATAGTAGGTAGCGGTAATAGGAGGTAGTGGTAATAGGAGGTAGTGGTAATAGGTGGTAGTGGTAATGGGTAGGTTGTGGTAATGGGTAGGTTGTGGTAATAGTAGGGTTGTGGTAATAGGAGGTAGTGGTAATAGGAGGTAGTGGTAATGGGTAGGTTGTGGTAATAGGAGGTAGTGGTAATAGTAGGTAGTGGTAATAGGTAGTGGTAATAGGAGGTAGTGGTAATAGTAGGTAGTCGGTAGAAGTGATCTGCTGAGCAAAATGTTCAGTGAAATCATTGAATTTCCGAATCCAGAGAGTTTTCTGTCTGACAGCAGAAGTTCAGATATTTATATAATGTTTCCCTGCAGCACTGATTGATCTGTATGATGTACAGGTGTTTTTTTCTACATTATTTATTGATTTTATATATAATTTTTACATGTTTGCACCCTGTCAAAGTTCACAGCCCCACAAGGAATGATTTCTTATATAAAAGACGTTTAGGTATCTCCCTGTCAGGGAAGTAAAAGTGTAAGAACAGGTGAAGATTAAGTCTAGGCAATCTGGTCTATATATGATGTAATTGACTGTGTATGTGGGGGGGGGGGGGTACAGTCTGTCTCTAAATCTGTATTATCATTCTGTCTTCACAGCTAAAGCAGAAAGTTGCAAGAGTTGATAAGGACAATAATCACCTGCTCATTTATCTCAATTGGGTGAGTCACCTGACGTTTAACACCAGTGTACCCCCTTCCTCTGTACACTCCCCTAAACATATCACACCCCTTACCTACCCACCGCACCTCCCTCTGTACACTCCCCTAAACATATCACACCCCTTACCTACCCACCGCACCTCCCACTATACCATCGCCTGAATATGTCACACCCTTTACCTACCCACTGCACCTCCCTCTGTACACTCACCTAAACATGTACCCCTCCCTCCCTACACTCCCCTAAAGATATCCCATCCTTTACCCACCCATTGCCCCTCCCTCTACCCTCACCTGAACATATCACACCCTTGACCCACCCATTGCCCCTCCTTCTACCCTCACCTCAACATATCACACCCTTGACCCACCCATTGCCCCTCCTTCTACCCTCACCTCAACATATCACACCCTTGACCCACCCATTGCCCCTCCTTCTACCCTCACCTGAACATATCACACCCTTGACCCACCCATTGCCCCTCCTACCCTCACCTGAACATATCACACCCTTGACCCACCCATTGCCCCTCCCTCTACCCGCACCTGAACATCTCACACCCTTTACCCACCCACTGCACCTCCCTCTCTACCTTCACCTGAACATATCACACCCTTTACCCACCCATTGCCCCGCCCTTTCTACGTGAACCTATCACACTCTTCCTTCCATCTCTCTGTTGCATTCTTGGCTCAGCCTTGTTTTTTCCATGTCTCCCTTTTTCTCATTATCATATTTCTCTCCTCCCCTCATTCATCCCCCCCCCCCCGTCCCTGCAGGTCTCCAGTGACACCCAGTCCTACTCTCTGCAGTTTGAGATGAGCAGCACAGTGCAGAATGTCCAGCCCCAGTTCGTCTATATCTATGATTACTATAATAAAGGTAACACGTCCGTCTGTCCGTCCCAGACACACCTGGGCCATATATATATGTAATGGCAAAGTGCTCCATTTCCAGGACAAACCAACTGCAGGATAGGGGACAAATTTATGTTCCCACTGATTGAAATGGGTCTTTTAACCCCTTATTTTTTAATTAATTGTATTTCTTTTTCTGTGTTCCCTATACTGCAGATGGTTTGCTCCAGGATTGCACCAGCCCCTGTGTGTTGCGCATGTCCATGTACTTGTACACAAGGAGAAAAAAATAATTATTCTGGAGCATACCAACTGTATCGTAGGGGACAAATGAACATGTTCAGAGGTTTAAATTTAGCTTTTAACCCTTTGACTGCTAGAATGGTCTCCAAAACATGGGTAAAGCAATGTGTTTGGAGAACCCTTTGGCATTAAAGGGGTTAACAACACAGTTTAAATCATTGGGGATTATGAAGGTATCTGTTTGTGCCCCCTACAGGGTACTTGGTTCATCCCAGAATTGTAACCTGCCCTATATGTGGGATTGTGGATCAAACCAACTGCACTATTGTAGGGGTGTGGAGGGACACACAAACATAAAATTAATAAAACCGATTGAATGCCAGAGAGGTCTCCCCGGTGATGCGTCACAATGTCTTATGGACCTTTCCAGTAGTCAAGAGGCTAAAAGCCGCATTTAACTCAATGGGAATTTCTTTGTCCTCTGCGGGGTAGTCGATTTGCTCCAGAATCGCGCCGCTTGCTCAGTGTATGTAAATGTGCTTTGTGTAGAAGCAAAACAAATAATACGTTACAAAGAAATTCTGGGGCAGTCCAACTGCACCATAGCGGGGGGGAGGGGAGAATAAAATGCCTATTAAAGTGGAACCATCACGTAGATATAAATGACCCCCAATTAACTGTCAATATAGCGGTAATCATGGAAACAGTGCCGGTATTATCCTGTGTAATAATTCGCTATTATGTTTGTCAGAAGCTGTCACGCGCTGCGGAGACTGCCGGCTGTGCCGTCGTGCGCTGCGGAGACTGCCGGCTGTGCCGTCGCACGCTGCGGAGACTTCCGGCTGTGCCGTCACACGCTGCAGAGACTGCCCGAATGTGCTGCAGCTGATACAGAGCGACTCACTCCGAATTCAGACCAGAGTCCTCTCTGCACACCTTCCTGGGACCGCTTGGCTCCGCTGCGTACCAGCCGCGGCACGTTCGGGCAGTCTGTGCAGCGCGGGCAGTGAGCAGAGAGGCTCCGGGCACCAGCCGAGACTGCTGGATGGCACTGTGGCCCGTGTACATGGGCTTTTATACTAGTTTGGATTAATACGTTTAGTACGAGATTCACCTCAAGATGAGAGAGTAGACATCTTGGTGAAGTGGTGCTCCTGCGCTGTCTGTCTGTCTGTCTTCTCACTGATAAGTTATTTGGGGAGTTGAATTGTACTGCAGGGACGGACAGCTCCCTCTTCTCCAAGATGTCTGTGTTGTCGTCTTGAGGTGAGTCTCATACAAACTTACGATTGCAAATAATGCCGGCAATTAATACGCATTATAACGCTACTTCCCTAATTACCAGTATACTAACGATTAATTGGGGGCCAATTATATCTAGACGATAGTTGCTCTTTAAAAAGAGGGATTTAACCCCTGGAATGCAAGAGAGGTCTTTGCAATCTGTTTGAGACCTCTCTAGCATTATAAGGGTTAAATCCTATTTAAAGCCATGAGCATGCTGTGAATATTGTATTCGTCACTGGAGATCCAACTAGTTTGCCCACAATTTATCGCGTTATTCTTGCACTGCAATGCACTGCAGTCTCTCTAGCCTCCAAGGGGTTAAAGAACAGCCTGGAAAGTAGTATAAAACTGGTGCAGGGTCATACAGACTGTTCTGGCCACACCCACAATTCAGAATGTGGGTGTGGCCAGCACCGCTGAGGCACCGCCCCTCAAAATGTGAAGCTGTAGACAGTTGCCTCCTCTTCCTATTGGGAAATCCAGCCCTGGTCCTTTGAGTGGAAGAAAGGATACTTCTCTGGTGCTAAAAGGGTTACGTTACCATAGCAGACTTGTATATATCATGGTAAAGTGACCCCATCACCCATACAACAAATTTTGGGGATTTTGAAAGAGATTTTAAAAACATCTATATGTTGTACAAGACATTTATTTTATTTAGAAAACTAGTTTTCTAAATACTCATACCCCTCTGGCACTCAAAGGGTTAACATAGAGCTTACCAGCCCAGGACTGGGAAAACAGAGGTATGTATATAACATTTGTCTCCCTGACACACTGATCTGTATTCTGCAGTGATGGCTTTTCTACATTGTTTCACTCTTGTCTGCATTGTATCTTTAAAAAAAAAAATGTTCTCTCTGCTTTCGCAGTCAACATAGAAAGCTCACTGTTAACTCATTCAGCTAGCTCTCTCTAAGGGACATAAAATTGACAAAGATTAACAATGATAATAAGTATTTGCAAACTGATTTTACATATTGTGCACTTGTACAATATGAAAAGTAAAAAAAAAGGAGTGGATTGTCACTGTAAGGCCATACAGTCACATCCTATCGTAATCCTACAATTCTTCTCCCACTTAACTGGCACTTCTACTGGTAGGGGAGGTGGGTAATGCATTGCTGAGCAGTGTCAGTGAGTGGGGAGGTAATGTAGGGATAAGACAGGAAGTCAGTGCTAGGGGAGGTGGGTAATGCATTGCTGATCAGTGTCAGTGAGTGGGGGAGGTAATGTAGGGATAAGACAGGAAGTCAGTGCTAGGGGAGGTGGGTAATGCATTGCTGAGCAGTGTCAGTGAGTGGGGAGGTAATGTAGGGATAAGACAGGAAGTCAGTACTAGGGGAGGTGGGTAATGCATTACTGAGTAGTGTCAGTGAGTAGGGAGGTAATGTAGGGATAAGACAGGAAGTCAGTGCTAGGGGAGGTGGGTAATGCATTGCTGAGCAGTGTCAGTGAGTGGGGGAGGTAATGTAGGGATAAGACAGGAAGTCAGTGCTAGGGGAGGTGGGTAATACATTACTGAGCAGTGTCAGTGAGTGGGGGAGGTAATGTAGGGATAAGACATGAAGTCAGTGCTAGGGGGGGTGGGTAATGTATTACTGAGCAGTGTCAGTGAGTGGGGAGGTAATGTAGGGATAAGACAGGAGTCAGTGCTAGGGGAGGTGGGTAATACATTGCTGAGCAGTGTCAGTGAGTGGGGAGGTAATGTAGGGATAAGACAGGAAGTCAGTGCTAGGGGAGGTGGGTAATGCATTACTGAGTAGTGTCAGTGAGTAGGGAGGTAATGTAGGGATAAGACAGGAAGTCAGTGCTAGGGGAGGTGGGTAATACATTACTGAGCAGTGTCAGTGAGTGGGGGAGGTAATGTAGGGATAAGAGAGGAAGTCAGTGCTAGGGGAGGTGGGTAATGCATTGCTGAGCAGTGTCAGTGAGTGGGAGGTAATGTAGGGATAAGACAGGAAGTCAGTGCTAGGGGAGGTGGGTAATGCATTACTGCGCAGTGTCAGTGAGTGGGGGAGGTAATGTAGGGATAAGACATGAAGTCAGTGCTGGGGGGGTGGGTAATGTATTACTGAGCAGTGTCAGTGAGTGGGGAGGTAATGTAGGGATAAGAGAGGAAGTCAGTGCTAGGGGAGGTGGGTAATGCATTGCTGAGCAGTGTCAGTGAGTGGGAGGTAATGTAGGGATAAGACAGGAAGTCAGTGCTAGGGGAGGTGGGTAATGCATTGCTGAGCAGTGTCAGTGAGAGGGGAGGTCATGTAGGGATAAGACAGGAAGTCAGTGCTAGGGGAGGTGGGTAATGCATTGCTGAGCAGTGTCAGTGAGTGGGGAGGTAATGTAGGGATAAGACAGGAAGTCAGTGCTAGGAGATGTGTGCAATGCATTGCTGAGCAGTGTCAGTCAGTGCGGGAGGTAATGTAGGATAAGACAGGAAGTCAGTACTAGGGGAGGTGGGTAATGCATTGCTGAGTAGTGTCAGTGAGTGGGGAGGTAATGTAGGATAAGATAGGAAGTCCGTGCTAGGGGAGGTGGGTAATGCATTGCTGAGCAGTGTCAGTGAGTGGGGGAGGTAATGTAGGGATAAGACAGGAAGTCAGTACTAGGGGAGGTGGGTAATGCATTGCTGAGCAGTGTCAGTGAGTGGGGAGGTAATGTAGGGATAAGACAGGAAGTCAGTGCTAGGAGAGGTGGGTAATGCATTACTGAGCAGTGTCAGTGAGTGGGGAGGTAATGTAGGGATAAGACAGGAAGTCAGTGCTAGGGGTGGTGGGTAATGCATTGCTGATCAGTGTCAGTGAGTAAGGAGGTAATGTAGGGATAAGACAGGAAGTCAGTGCTAGGGGAGGTGGGTAATGCATTACTGAGTAGTGTCAGTGAGTAGGGAGGTAATGTAGGGATAAGACAGGAAGTCAGTGCTAGGGGAGGTGGGTAATGCATTGCTGAGCAGTGTCAGTGAGTGGGGGAGGTAATGTAGGGATAAGACAGGAAGTCAGTGCTAGGGGAGGTGGGTAATACATTACTGAGCAGTGTCAGTGAGTGGGGGAGGTAATGTAGGGATAAGACAGGAAGTCAGTGCTAGGGGAGGTGGGTAATGCATTGCTGATCAGTGTCAGTGACTGGGGGAGGTAATGTAGGGATAAGACAGGAGTCAGTGCTAGGGGAGGTGGGTAATACATTGCTGAGCAGTGTCAGTGAGTGGGGAGGTAATGTAGGGATAAGACAGGAAGTCAGTGCTAGGGGAGGTGGGTAATGCATTACTGAGTAGTGTCAGTGAGTAGGGAGGTAATGTAGGGATAAGACAGGAAGTCAGTGCTAGGGGAGGTGGGTAATGCATTACTGCGCAGTGTCAGTGAGTGGGGGAGGTAATGTAGGGATAAGACATGAAGTCAGTGCTAGGGGGGGTGGGTAATGTATTACTGAGCAGTGTCAGTGAGTGGGGAGGTAATGTAGGGATAAGACAGGAAGTCAGTGCTAGGGGAGGTGGGTAATACATTGCTGAGCAGTGTCAGTGAGTGGGGAGGTAATGTAGGGATAAGACAGGAAGTCAGTGCTAGGGGAGGTGGGTAATGCATTACTGAGTAGTGTCAGTGAGTAGGGAGGTAATGTAGGGATAAGACAGGAAGTCAGTGCTAGGGGAGGTGGGTAATGCATTACTGCGCAGTGTCAGTGAGTGGGGGAGGTAATGTAGGGATAAGACATGAAGTCAGTGCTGGGGGGGTGGGTAATGTATTACTGAGCAGTGTCAGTGAGTGGGGAGGTAATGTAGGGATAAGAGAGGAAGTCAGTGCTAGGGGAGGTGGGTAATGCATTGCTGAGCAGTGTCAGTGAGTGGGAGGTAATGTAGGGATAAGACAGGAAGTCAGTGCTAGGGGAGGTGGGTAATGCATTGCTGAGCAGTGTCAGTGAGAGGGGAGGTCATGTAGGGATAAGACAGGAAGTCAGTGCTAGGGGAGGTGGGTAATGCATTGCTGAGCAGTGTCAGTGAGTGGGGAGGTAATGTAGGGATAAGACAGGAAGTCAGTGCTAGGAGATGTGTGCAATGCATTGCTGAGCAGTGTCAGTCAGTGCGGGAGGTAATGTAGGATAAGACAGGAAGTCAGTACTAGGGGAGGTGGGTAATGCATTGCTGAGTAGTGTCAGTGAGTGGGGAGGTAATGTAGGATAAGATAGGAAGTCCGTGCTAGGGGAGGTGGGTAATGCATTGCTGAGCAGTGTCAGTGAGTGGGGGAGGTAATGTATAAGACAGGAAGTCAGTACTAGGGGAGGTGGGTAATGCATTGCTGAGCAGTGTCAGTGAGTGGGGAGGTAATGTAGGGATAAGACAGGAAGTCAGTGCTAGGAGAGGTGGGTAATGCATTACTGAGCAGTGTCAGTGAGTGGGGAGGTAATGTAGGGATAAGACAGGAAGTCAGTGCTAGGGGTGGTGGGTAATGCATTGCTGATCAGTGTCAGTGAGTAAGGAGGTAATGTAGGGATAAGACAGGAAGTCAGTGTTAGGGGAGGTGGGTAATGCATTGCTGAATAGTGTAAGTGAGTGGGGAGATAATGTAGGGATAAGACAGAAAGTCAGTGCTAGGGGTGGTGGGTAATGCATTGCTGAGCAGTGTCAGTGAGTAGGGAGGTAATGTAGGGATAAGACAGGAAGTCAGTGATAGGGGAGGTGGGTAATGCATTGCTGAGCAGTGTCAGTGAGTGGGGAGGTAATGTATGGATAAGACAGGAAGTCAGTGCTAGGGGAGGTGGGTAAAGCATTGCTGAGCAGTGTCAGTGAGTGGGGAGGTAATGTAGGGATAAGACAGGAAGTCAGTGCTGGGGGGGTGAGTAATGCATTGCTGAGCAGTGTCAGTGAGTGGGGGAGGTGATGTAGGGATAAGACAGGAAGTCAGTGCTAGGGGTGGTGGGTAATGTATTACTGAGCAGTGTCAGTGAGTGGGGAGGTAATGTAGAGATAATAGAGGAAGTCAGTGCTAGGGGAGGTGGGTAATACATTACTGAGCAGTGTCAGTGAGTAGGGAGGTAATGTAGGGATAAGACAGGAAGTCAGTGCTAGGGGAGGTGGGTAATGCATTGCTGAGCAGTGTCAGTGAGTGGGGAGGTAATGTAGGGATAAGACAGGAAGTCAGTGCTAGGGGAGGTGGGTAATGCATTGCTGAGCAGTGTCAGTGAGTGGGGGAGGTAATGTAGGGATAAGACAGGAAGTCAGTGCTAGGGGAGGTGGGTAATGCATTGTTGAGCAGTGTCAGTGAGTGAGGAGGTAATGTAGGGATAAGACAGGAAGTCAGTGCTAGGGGAGGTGGGTAATGCATTGCTGAGCAGTGTCAGTGAGGGAGGTAATGTAGGGATAAGACAGGAAGTGCTAGGGGAGGTGGGTAATGCATTGCTGAGCAGTGTCAGTGAGTGGGGAGGTAATGTAGGGATACGACAGGAAGTCAGTGCTAGGGGAGGTGGGTAATGCATTACTGAGCAGTGTCAGTGAGTGGGGATGTGATATAGGGAAGTGCCTGCATAGCATTTCTTAACTACCTTCATTTATCTATACATTTAAATAACTGAAAAATGTTTTCTAAATACAAAAAAGGCTAACCCAACATATAGGTGAACGTTCTATCAAAATCACCAGTTGTTTTAGGGTGATAGGGTGCCGTTAAAGAGGATTTTACACATTTCCAAGTCCTCCTTTCAGTGACCTTTTTCATCCTTATCCATTAATTCCACTGACTGGAAACTGACAGGTGGAAAGAGGTGATTTTCTGGATATTGGTAATTAAATGTGCAACTTTATCTGATAATAATCTGATTTTATCTACTGAGATTATATTCCCAGACTACTAAATCTATATATCTCTTAAACACAGGATATGCTTGTGAAACAAAAAGCAGGAGGTATAGGCAGTTTAACCCTCTGAGTTCCAGAGCGATAGGCAACGCATTGCTTTGCAGTGCATTGCCTACCCCTCTGGCATTCAAAAGGTTAAACAGATACACTTAATGAGACTAAATGTCGTGAACAGGCCCATTTTAACCCTTTGAGTGCCAGAAGAGTACCCAACACATTGCTTTTCAATGTGTTGGGCACACCTCTGGCACTCAAAAGAGTTAACTAAAGCGCCAAGTTCCCATGATGTTGCACTCCTGTCAGTTCTCACCCCATCTCCTTGTCCTTCTCGTTCCTCCCACAGCTGAGAATGGTGTCGCTGTGCTCCGGCATCCCTGCTCCGCCTAGTCAGCGCTGAGGTAAGATGACTTCTCTAGACGTGACGCTTTATTCAATTAACTGACATAAACGTCTCGAAGAGGAAATCTAATCTCTTTTTGTCAAGTCCACTGACACCTATCCTGCAATTCAGTCCTCAGACATATCTTCCTTCAAGGGCTTAGTAACACTTAATATTAAAAATATGTATAGTCGGGTTTAACAAGGGTATTCCCAATGCTCAGAGGTGTTTTATTCAAAAGTGATTGCAGCTCAGTCTTGAGTTTTTTAGGTGCAATATCCCAATAGCCTGAAACTGTAAAGTGGCGCTGTTGCTACACCATGCCTTTACTATCCCTTTAAATTAATGGAAATTTTAGAAAATGTAATTTGCCTTCCTCAAGACTGTAAGATCTCCCCAGCAGGGGGTGTTCTAATCCCATGGTTTTCTATGATCCATTTGTACGGTTTCATGTCTGTCTATTCCTTGTTGTACAGTTCTGTGACATAAGTTGGCGCAACATAAAGGAATATAATAATTTGCCCATTTTGGCACATAATGAAGATATAGGGATCCAGAGTAATATCTGTGTCCACCAATACCGCAGGTCTTAATATACAAATACAAACAAAAAAACAGATAAAGAACTAAAAATATGTATTACTATATCAAACCAGCCATCGGAATCATGTGTGCTGATTTGATTAATCTCTACCTATATCTATATTGTGTACCTCTCTGGCACTCAGAGGGTTAAAGCATCATAGAGACCAGTTAGTAGTCTGAGACTTAAAGGTATATTCATGTTTAAATTTCATTTATTTAATATTGTAGGCATTCAAAAAAGAAGTACGTCTACGTAAATCTTATCTCTCAATCCTTTATGGTCAGAGAGATATAACTTGCTAAAGTTCCCCCTCCAGGTTGTTTCAGACAAGACTGCCATCTAGCTGACAGCAGGAGATTCCGGTCCCGAGATCAGCCTGCGGCTCTTCAGCAGAGCTGAAATCTCACTATTTAGAAATAAATACTTCAATGGAATGGTCTACAAAGTGTGATTGCAAACCAGGCACACTTTGTAGACCATTCCAATGAAGTAGTTATTTCTAAATATTGAGATTTCTGCTCTGCTGAAGAGCCACCGACCAGTCAAATGACCGGAATCTGCTGCTGTCCCATAGAGTGCTCAAACAGCCTGGAGGGGGGGATCTTTAGGAGCTATATCTCTCAAACCATAAACGTTTGAGAGATAACTTACACAGATCTACTTATTTTTTTAATGCCTACAATCCTATATAATAATTCACTAGAAGTATGTTTGTCAGAAGCCGTCACGCGCAGTAGAAACGGCTGCTCGTGCTTCAGTCATGCTCAGTGCAGACTGCCTGAACGCGACTGGTAACGGGGCTGGAGAGCTCCGAATTCAGACCATAGTCATCTCTTCGCACCTTCCTGGGACCAAGGGTCCCAGGAAGGTGCGAAGAGATGACTATGGTCTGAATTTGGAGCACCTCGCTCCGTTACCAGCCGCGGCGCGTTCGGGCAGTCAGCACTGAGCATGACTGCAGCGCAGCCAACAGGATCCGGCCACCAGCCGAGGTTGCTGGAAAGCACCGTGACCATTGTACACGGGCTTTTCAACTAGTATTAAATAAAGTGAAATTTAAACATTACTATCCCTTTAACCTTTATTCATGACATAAAAAAAAAAAAAAAGTGTTCCACTTTTAAATCAGATATAATCATACAAATTCCTCACTGAACTGTCCAGACTCACCGAACGTTCATTAAGAACAGTCTATGCACACTGATATTCAGCTCTTATCAATTAGCTGTATCACTGATTAATTTAATCCCAAATGATAAATCATTTCGTAATGATGGATCATGATTTAAATTATCCACAGAGAAGTTGATCTTTATTCCACGTAATGTAACTATAATATTACATAGTGTTGTACGATGTTCAGTTAATCACCATTGCTTTTAGCGTTTGATCCTCCAGTATATCTGGCCAGCTACTCCAGTACCAAATAACACATACTACATATCATTACACTGTATCCCTTCAGTAAGGTATAGTATACATAACGAAAAGGAATTTTGGCACAGTTTACTCCAGAATTGCTGCAGATGTCTTGGTACATAAACTAGAAGATTTTATCTGAAGTGAAGGGGTCAGGGTTTGGATGAATATTAATGCTTTAAGACATGGGCGTCCGACATGTGGCCCATAGGCCATATGCGGCCTGTCTGAACCCAGGGTATGGTCCAACTGAGATTTTTCTTTTATATCTTATATATATTTTTATCTAATTATGTAGCATTAGCATGAGCTAGTAAGACCAGGACGGCCTAATCCCCTGCGTGCTGGTACTGTACAGTTCAAAAACAGATGTCTGTTAATTTTCAGCATTGTCATTGACTTTATTTACTGATGAAGAATACCATATTTTTGAATAGCTGACAGGATATAGTTGTTCCCCATCACTATCAATAAAAAAATAATTTGTCCCTCACATGTAGCCCATGATTCAAAAAACATGTATGCCTGCGATTTTAGAGCTAGGATTTGCAGAGGTTAATTCATATCTAATATTTACCCATCCTCCTTCTTGTTCCTCTCCCAGGATTATCAGAATCCCAGAGCCGCCAGCTGCCCTGCAAAAGATGGATTCCCTTCCCTCCATTACAGTAACACTGAGAACCCACATAGTTTTACATTCACACTTGTATCTACCTACCTACCCTGATACTGTCCGTTCATCTCTGTTCTGATATCTGGGTCTGACTACAATAAACTCTGCATTATAACCGTGATGATTATTGTCCTGTGATTTGTGGACTGCTGATGATACAAACACCTAGGACTGGCCGTATCAGACCACTGGCCAGCGGTATATGAGGACTAGAAGGGAGGTCTGGGTTAGGGATATATGTATTTATGTATATATATATAAATCGTGAGATTTCTCTCGTATTCAAGTGTGTCATGGAGAGCATTTACATTGCAAAGTTACACATTTATCAAATAGGAACAAAACAAACAAAAAAAAGATATGATTCCTGGGCTTCAGAGCTCTGAGGGAGAAGGCAGGTACCTGTATAGTACGTCAGTGCACAATCTAGTGGTGCAGAATTGGTATTGCCATAACTGGGAACTCTCCAGGTTTGACCCAGAAACTAAAGATTTTGAGCCAAGTCTCAGGGTGAAGGTCCCAATCCTCAGGATGAGAGACATCTGTGTTTCCTAATATATGACTGGAACCAATTAACGGATTGTTTGCTATTGGTACCAAATAGGCAGAGGCAGAAGACCTGCTTGTCTTGTGTGTGGGTCCAGGCAGTGATATATCTATATTGTTGTACATTAAAACATCCTTAACATAGTAGATAACATAGTAGATAAGGCTGAAAAAAGACATGCATCCATCAGGTCCAGCCCATGCCAAAAACACCCGTGTTGATCCAGAGGAATGCAAAAAAGCCCTCTGGAGCCATTTCCAATGTAGTCCCAAATGTGTGGGGGGAAATTATTCCTTCCTGACTCCAACTGGTAGTCAAATAGTTCCCCGGATCAATATCCTATTTGCTCTGAAGCCATCTGTCATAATTGTCAATACTGTTATGTGCTAGATAGGCATCCATTGCTTTTTTGAATGCAGTTGCATTATCTGCAAGCACAACATCCCGAGGCAAAGAATTCCATAGCCTTACCGCCCTTATTGTAAAGAATCCCTGTCTTTGTTTTAGTCAAAAGCGCCTTTCCTCTAGTCTTAATGGATGACCTCTTGTTCTTAAATAATTCATTGGATAGTTCTTTGTATTGACCTTGAATATGCATGTAAATGGTAATCTTATCACCCCTTAGACGTCTCTTCTCTAATATAAGTGTAAATGGTATCATATCTCCCCTTAGACATCTCTTCTCTAATATATGTGTAAATTGTAATCCTATCACCCCTTAGACTTCTCTTCTCTAATATATGTGTAAATGGTAATCCTATCCCCCTTACACATCTCTTCTCTAAGTGTAAATGGTAATCATATCACCCCCTTACACCTCTCTTCTCTAATATAAGTGTAAATGGTAATCATATCTCCCCTTAGACGTCATTTCTCTAATATAAGTGTAAATGGTAATCATATCTCCCCTTAGACGTCATTTCTCTAATACAAGTGTAAATTGTAATCATATCATCCCTTACACGTCTCTTCTCTAATATAAGTGTAAATGGTAATCATATCACCCCTTACACCTCTCTTCTCTAATATAAGTGTAAATGGTAATCATATCACCCCTTAGACGTCTCTTCTCTAATATATGTGTAAATGGTAATCCTATCCCCCTTACACGTCTCTTCTCTAATAGAAGTGTAAATGGTAATCATATCGCCCCTTAGACGTCTCTTCTCTAATATAAGTGTAAATGGTAATCATATCATCACTTACATGTCTCTTCTCGAATATAAGTGTAAATTGTAATCATATCATCCCTTACACGTCTCTTCTCTAATATAAGTGTAAATGGTAATCATATCCCCCCTTACACGTCTCTTCTCTAATGTATGTGTAAATGGTATCATATCACCCCTTACATGTCTCTTCTCTAATATATGTGTAAATGGTAATCATATCACCCCCTAGATGTCTCTTCTCTAATATATGTGTAAATGGTAATCATATCACCCCTTACACGTCTCTTCTCTAATATATGTGTAAATGGTAATCATATCACCCCTTACACGTCTCTTCTCTAATATATGTGTAAATGGTAATCATATCACCCCTTACACTTCTCTTCTCTAATATAAGTGTAAATGGTAATCATATCACCCCTTACACGTCTCTTCTCTAATATAAGTGTAAATGGTAATCATATCACCCCTTAGACGTCTCTTCTCTAATATATGTGTAAATGGTAATCATATCACCCCTTAGACGTCTCTTCTCTAATATAAACAAACCCAGTTTGGCTAGTCTCTCTTTATAACTCAGATCCTCCAATCCCTTTATCAGTTTTGTTGCACGTCTCTGCACCTTTTCCAGTTCAGTAATGTCTTTTTTTTTTTTTTAGAACAGGTGCCCAAAATTGTACTCCATATTGTAGATGAGGCCTAACCAAGGATTTATACAGAGGTAGGATAATATTAGCATCCTTGTGGGATGACACCTCCACTGGTTTAGACCAAGCAGGGTCATATCACTTTGAGTCTATGTTCTTAAGAACTTTAAGGGTTAATATTTCACCAAGCCCAGGGTCAGCACATTTTGAAAGTTTCCAGGTGGTATGGGTATTACCTTTTTTTACGGCAGTGTACGCTAGTGTGGAAAGTGGTATTACCTCTGTTACTGTTTCAGAGCAGAGAGAAAAGGGGAGCATTTGCAGGTGGGCATTCCCAGATACATAAGTGCATCTGTTAGTACAAGGCTGACCAAGTTCAGTCCTCACAGGCCACCAACAGGCCAGGAATTAAGGATTTCCCTGCTTAACCCCTTAAAGGGATAGTAAAGTCTGGTTTTATGAGAATCTAATATTGTAGCTATTACAACAATAAAATAAACAATATAAGTCCCATCTCTCAAACCTTTATGGTTTGAGAGATATAGGAAGATAAAGTTCCCCCATCCCTCTCCTTTCACGGACGCCATCGTTGTAGCTTACAGCAGGATATCCTGGACCCAGGACCAGATGGAGACTATTCTGCAGAGTCAAAATTGCACAATCTAGAAACAAATGCTTCATTGGAACGGTCTACAAAGTGTGACTGCTTTGCAATCACACTTTGTAGACCATTCCAATGAAATATTTGTTTTTAGATTGCGCTACTTTGGCTCTGCAGCAGAGCCTCCGTCTGGTCGCACGACCAGAATCTCCTGATGACCGCTTTACAGCTCATGTCAGAGAAAGGGGAGGGACGGGGGAAGTTTATCTTCCTATATCTCTCAAATCATAAAGGATTGAGAGATGGGATCGGTTATTTTATTGTTGTAATCGCTACAATATTAGATTCTCATAAAACCAGACTTTACTATCACTTTAAGGACCGCGTGCTGTGCTATGACTGTCATGCAGTTTTTGCTGTAAGAACCAGTGTCATAGCACGTCACGTACAGTTTACTTTCAGCACTCCCGGAGGAGTAATACGAATCTGAGGCGTCCAAGACTGGCGTGATCTCTCTCAGACCCCAACACTTTGTGCCGGTACAAGTAACAGGTCACGTACTGCTGCAGCGGAAAGGATCTAAGTGGTCCTTAAGGATAGTTAACTTCCATGGACCGCTGGTTCTTAAGGGGTTAAGCACAGGTGAGTTATTCAGTGGATTATTCATTGTGACTGACTCACCTGTGATTAATCAGGGAAATCCTTACATCCTGGCCTGCTGGAGGACTGAACATGGACCGCCTGTGTTAGTGGATGTTTAAAATTTTGTTTCCCCCGCCCCCACCAAAAAAAAAGACTCCTATGGTTAACCCTTTGAGTGCAAGAGAGTTATCTAATGCATTGCAACTCAATGCATTGGATACCTTTCTGGCACTCAAAGGGTTAAAATAAAGCATAAATGCAGGTGAACAATATAGCAGAATCAAGAGTTCTTCTACCACATCCCTCGGATGGCCTGACACCATAAGCTCGTTGCAGAAGGTAAATTCAATCGGACCTAACGATCTGACAGTAATCACAGAACACCACATACACTGACACCTGAACCTTGTTTCCCACGTCTGTCATTTAGTATGGGAAACTCCATGCTCCTTGAGAACTACTAGACACATTATGTTGGTGTACAGTTGACGATGGATGGATATACATAATATACATACATCTAGTATCAAACCCTTTCCCCTCATTACTCCTATCTGTGGAACTCTTTACCCCCCCATCCTGTGTCAGTGCACTTCTCTTATTACTCCTATCTGTGGAACTCTTTACCCCCCCATCCTGTGTCAGTGCACTTCTCTTATTACTCCTATCTGTGGAACTCTTTACCCCCCCATCCTGTGTCAGTGCACGTCTCTTATTACTCCTATCTGTGGAACTCTTTACCCCCCCATCCTGTGTCAGTACACGTCTCTCATTATTCCTATCTGTGGAACACTTTACCTCCCAGCCTGTGTCAGTGCACTTCTCTTATTACTCCTATCTGTGGAACACTTTACCTCTCATCCTGTGTCAGTGCACTTCTCTCATTACTCCTATCTGTGGAACACTTTACCTACCATCCTGTGTCAGTGCACTTCTCTCATTACTCCTATCTGTGGAACACTTTACCTCTCATCCTGTGTCAGTGCACTTCTCTCATTACTCCTATCTGTGGAACACTTTCCTTCCATCCTGTGTCAGTGCACTCCTCTTATTACTCCTATCTGTGGAACACTTTACCTCCCGTCCTGTGTCAGTGCACTTCTCTTATTACTCCTATCTGTGGAACACTTTCCCTCCCAGCCTGTGTCAGTGCACTTCTCTTATTACTCCTATCTGTGGAACACTTTCCTCCCATCCTGTGTCAGTGCACTTCTCTCATTACTCCTATCTGTGGAACACTTTCCTTCCATCCTGTGTCAGTGCACTCCTCTTATTACTCCTATCTGTGGAACACTTTACCTCCCAGCCTGTACCAGTGCACTTCTCTCATTACTCCTATCTGTGGAACACTTTACCCCCCCATCCTGTGTCAGTACACTTCTCTTATTACTCCTATCTGTGGAACACTTTACCTCCCATCCTGTGTCAGTACACGTCTCTCATTACTCCTATCTGTGGAACACTTTACCCCCCCCATCCTGTGTCAGTACACGTCTCTCATTACTCCTATCTGTGGAACACTTTACCCCCCCATCCTGTGTCAGTGCACTTCTCTCATTACTCCTATCTGTGGAACACTTTACCTCCCGTCCTGTGTCAGTGCACTTCTCTTATTACTCCTATCTGTGGAACACTTTCCTTCCATCCTGTACCAGTGCACTTCTCTCATTACTCCTATCTGTGGAACACTTTACCTCCCGTCCTGTGTCAGTGCACTTCTCTTATTACTCCTATCTGTGGAACACTTTCCTTCCATCCTGTGTCAGTGCACTTCTCTCATTACTCCTATCTGTGGAACACTTTACCTCCCATCCTGTGTCAGTACACTTCTCTTATTACTCCTATCTGTGGAACACTTTACCCCCCCATCCTGTGTCAGTACACGTCTCTCATTACTCCTATCTGTGGAACACTTTCCTTCCATCCTGTGTCAGTGCACTTCTCTTATTACTCCTATCTGTGGAACACTTTACCCCCCCATCCTGTGCCAGTACACGTCTCTCATTACTCCTATCTGTGGAACACTTTCCTCCCATCCTGTGCCAGTGCACTTCTCTCATTACTCCTATCTGTGGAACACTTTACCTCCCGTCCTGTGTCAGTGCACTTCTCTTATTACTCCTATCTGTGGAACACTTTACCTCCCATCCTGTGTCAGTGCACTTCTCTTATTACTCCTATCTGTGGAACACTTTACCTACCATCCTGTGTCAGTGCACTTCTCTCATTACTCCTATCTGTGGAACACTTTACCTCCCATCCTGTGTCAGTACACGTCTCTCATTACTCCTATCTGTGGAACACTTTACCCCCCCCATCCTGTGTCAGTACACGTCTCTCATTACTCCTATCTGTGGAACACTTTACCCCCCCATCCTGTGTCAGTGCACTTCTCTCATTACTCCTATCTGTGGAACACTTTCCTTCCATCCTGTGTCAGTGCACTTCTCTTATTACTCCTATCTGTGGAACACTTTACCTACCATCCTGTGTCAGTGCACTTCTCTCATTACTCCTATCTGTGGAACACTTTACCTCCCATCCTGTGTCAGTGCACTTCTCTCATTACTCCTATCTGTGGAACACTTTACCTCCCATCCTGTGTCAGTACACGTCTCTCATTACTCCTATCTGTGGAACACTTTACCCCCCCATCCTGTGCCAGTGCACTTCTCTTATTACTCCTATCTGTGGAACACTTTCCTCCCATCCTGTGTCAGTGCACTTCTCTCATTACTCCTATCTGTGGAACACTTTACCCCCCCATCCTGTGCCAGTGCACTTCTCTTATTACTCCTATCTGTGGAACACTTTCCTCCCATCCTGTGTCAGTACACGTCTCTCATTACTCCTATCTGTGTAATACTTTACCTCACAGCCTGTACCAATGCACTTCTCTCATTACTCCTATCTGTGGAACACTTTCCTCCCGTCCTGTGTCAGTGCACTTCTCTCATTACTCCTCTCTGTGGAACACTTTACCTCCCATCCTGTGTCAGTGCACTTCTCTCATTACTCCTATCTGTGGAACACTTTCCTCCCATCCTGTGTCAGTACACGTCTCTCATTACTCCTATCTGTGGAACACTTTCCTCCCGTCCTGTACCAGTGCACTTCTCTCATTACTCCTATCTGTGGAACACTTTCCTCCCGTCCTGTGTCAGTGCACTTCTCTCATTACTCCTATCTGTGGAACACTTTCCTTCCATCCTGTGTCAGTGCACTTCTCTTATTACTCCTATCTGTGGAACACTTTCCCTCCCATCCTGTGTCAGTGCACTTCTCTCATTACTCCTATCTGTGGAACACTTTACCTCACAGCCTGTACCAATGCACTTCTCTCATTACTCCTATCTGTGGAACACTTTCCTCCCGTCCTGTACCAGTGCACTTCTCTCATTACTCCTATCTGTGGAACACTTTCCTCCCGTCCTGTGTCAGTGCACTTCTCTCATTACTCCTATCTGTGGAACACTTTCCTTCCATCCTGTGTCAGTGCACTTCTCTTATTACTCCTATCTGTGGAACACTTTACCTCCCAGTCTGTACCAGTGCACTTCTCTCATTACTCCTATCTGTGGAACACTTTCCTCCCGTCCTGTGTCAGTGCACTTCTCTCATTATTCCTATCTGTGGAACACTTTCCTCCCGTCCTGTACCAGTGCACTTCTCTCATTATTCCTATCTGTGGAACACTTTACCTCCCATCCTGTGTCAGTGCACTTCTCTTATTACTCCTATCTGTGGAACACTTTCCTCCCGTCCTGTGTCAGTGCACTTCTCTCATTATTCCTATCTGTGGAACACTTTCCTTCCATCCTGTGTCAGTGCACTTCTCTTATTACTCCTATCTGTGGAACACTTTACCTACCATCCTGTGTCAGTGCACTTCTCTCATTACTCCTATCTGTGGAACACTTTACCTCCCATCCTGTGTCAGTGCACTTCTCTCATTACTCCTATCTGTGGAACACTTTACCTCCCATCCTGTGTCAGTACACGTCTCTCATTACTCCTATCTGTGGAACACTTTACCCCCCCATCCTGTGCCAGTGCACTTCTCTTATTACTCCTATCTGTGGAACACTTTCCTCCCATCCTGTGTCAGTGCACTTCTCTCATTACTCCTATCTGTGGAACACTTTACCCCCCCATCCTGTGCCAGTGCACTTCTCTTATTACTCCTATCTGTGGAACACTTTCCTCCCATCCTGTGTCAGTACACGTCTCTCATTACTCCTATCTGTGTAATACTTTACCTCACAGCCTGTACCAATGCACTTCTCTCATTACTCCTATCTGTGGAACACTTTCCTCCCGTCCTGTGTCAGTGCACTTCTCTCATTACTCCTCTCTGTGGAACACTTTACCTCCCATCCTGTGTCAGTGCACTTCTCTTATTACTCCTATCTGTGGAACACTTTACCTCCCGTCCTGTGTCAGTGCACGTCTCTCATTATTCCTATCTGTGGAACACTTTACCTCCCATCCTGTGTCAGTGCACTTCTCTCATTACTCCTATCTGTGGAACACTTTCCTCCCATCCTGTGTCAGTACACGTCTCTCATTACTCCTATCTGTGGAACACTTTCCTCCCGTCCTGTACCAGTGCACTTCTCTCATTACTCCTATCTGTGGAACACTTTCCTCCCGTCCTGTGTCAGTGCACTTCTCTCATTACTCCTCTCTGTGGAACACTTTACCTCCCATCCTGTGTCAGTGCACTTCTCTTATTACTCCTATCTGTGGAACACTTTACCTCCCGTCCTGTGTCAGTGCACGTCTCTCATTATTCCTATCTGTGGAACACTTTACCTCCCATCCTGTGTCAGTGCACTTCTCTCATTACTCCTATCTGTGGAACACTTTCCTCCCATCCTGTGTCAGTACACGTCTCTCATTACTCCTATCTGTGGAACACTTTCCTCCCGTCCTGTACCAGTGCACTTCTCTCATTACTCCTATCTGTGGAACACTTTCCTCCCGTCCTGTGTCAGTGCACTTCTCTCATTACTCCTATCTGTGGAACACTTTCCTTCCATCCTGTGTCAGTGCACTTCTCTTATTACTCCTATCTGTGGAACACTTTCCCTCCCATCCTGTGTCAGTGCACTTCTCTCATTACTCCTATCTGTGGAACACTTTACCTCACAGCCTGTACCAATGCACTTCTCTCATTACTCCTATCTGTGGAACACTTTCCTCCCGTCCTGTACCAGTGCACTTCTCTCATTACTCCTATCTGTGGAACACTTTCCTCCCGTCCTGTGTCAGTGCACTTCTCTCATTACTCCTATCTGTGGAACACTTTCCTTCCATCCTGTGTCAGTGCACTTCTCTTATTACTCCTATCTGTGGAACACTTTACCTCCCAGTCTGTACCAGTGCACTTCTCTCATTACTCCTATCTGTGGAACACTTTACCTCCCAGTCTGTACCAGTGCACTTCTCTCATTACTCCTATCTGTGGAACACTTTCCTCCCGTCCTGTGTCAGTGCACTTCTCTCATTATTCCTATCTGTGGAACACTTTCCTCCCGTCCTGTACCAGTGCACTTCTCTCATTATTCCTATCTGTGGAACACTTTACCTCTCATCCTGTGTCAGTGCACTTCTCTCATTACTCCTATCTTTGGAACACTTTACCCCCCCATCCTGTGTCAGTGCACTTCTCTCATTACTCCTATCTGTGGAACACTTTACCTCCCGTCCTGTGTCAGTACACGTCTCTCATTACTCCTATCTGTGGAACACTTTACCTCCCATCCTGTGTCAGTGCACTTCTCTCATTACTCCTATCTGTGGAACACTTTACCTCCCGTCCTGTGTCAGTACACGTCTCTCATTACTCCTATCTGTGGAACACTTTACCTCCCATCCTGTGTCAGTACACTTCTCTCATTACTCCTATCTGTGGAACACTTTACCTCCCATCCTGTGTCAGTACACGTCTCTCATTACTCCTATCTGTGGAACACTTTACCCCCCCATCCTGTGTCAGTGCACGTCTCTCATTATTCCTATCTGTGGAACACTTTACCTCCCGTCCTGTGTCAGTGCACTTCTCTCATTACTCCTATCTGTGGAACACTTTACCTCCCATCCTGTGTCAGTACACGTCTCTCATTACTCCTATCTGTGGAACACTTTACCCCCCCCCCATCCTGTGTCAGTACACGTCTCTCATTATTCCTATCTGTGGAACACTTTACCTCCCATCCTGTGTCAGTGCACTTCTCTCATTACTCCTATCTGTGGAACACTTTACCTCCCATCCTGTGTCAGTGCACTTCTCTTATTACTCCTATCTGTGGAACACTTTACCTCCCATCCTGTGTCAGTACACTTCTCTCATTACTCCTATCAGGGGAACACTTTCCTCCCATCCTGTGTCAGTGCACTTCTCTCATTACTCCTATCTGTGGAACACTTTCCTCCCATCCTGTGTCAGTGCACTTCTCTCATTAAGTCTACCTGTGGAACACTTTACCTCTCATCCTGTGTCAGTGCACGTCTCTCATTACTCCTATCTGTGGAACACTTTACCCCCCCATCCTGTGTCAGTGCACGTCTCTTATTACTCCTATCTGTGGAACACTTTACCCCCCCATCCTGTGTCAGTGCACTTCTCTCATTACTCCTACCTGTGGAACACTTTACCTCTCATCCTGTGTCAGTGCACGTCTCTCATTACTCCTTTCTGTGGAACGCTTTACCCCCCCATCCTGTGTCAGTGCACGTCTCTTATTACTCCTATCTGTGGAACACTTTACCCCCCCCATCCTGTGTCACTGCACTTCTCATATTACTCCTATCTGTGGAACACTTTCCTTCCATCCTGTGTCAGTGCACTTCTCTCATTACTCCTATCTGTGGAACACTTTCCTTCCATCCTGTGTAAGTGCACTTCTCTCATTACTCCTATCTGTGGAACACTTTACCTCCCATCCTGTGTCAGTGCACTTCTCTTATTACTCCTATCTGTGGAACACTTTACCCCCCCATCCTGTGTCAGTGCACTTCTCATATTACTCCTATCTGTGGAACACTTTCCTTCCATCCTGTGTCAGTGCACTTCTCTTATTACTCCTATCTGTGGAACACTTTCCTTCCCATCCTGTGTCAGTGCACTTCTCTCATTACTCCTATCTGTGGAACACTTTACCCCCCCCCATCCTGTGTCAGTACACGTCTCTTATTACTCCTATCTGTGGAACACTTTACCCCCCCATCCTGTGTCAGTGCACGTCTCTTATTACTCCTATCTGTGGAACTCTTTACCCCCCCCCCCCATCCTGTACCAGTGCACTTCTCTCATTACTTCTATCTGTGGAACACTTTCCTTCCATCCTGTGTCAGTACACGTCTCTCATTACTCCTATCTGTGGAACACTTTACCTCCCAGCCTGTGTCAGTGCACTTCTCTCATTACTCCTATCTGTGGAACACTTTCCTTCCATCCTGTGTCAGTGCACGTCTCTTATTACTCCTATCTGTGGAACACTTTACCTCCCAGCCTGTGTCAGTGCACTTCTCTTATTACTCCTATCTGTGGAACACTTTCCTTCCATCCTGTGCCAGTACACGTCTCTCATTACTCTTATCTGTGGAACACTTTCCCTCCCATCCTGTGTCAGTGCACTTCTCTCATTACTCCTACCTGTGGAACACTTTCCTTCCCGTCCTGTGTCCTTAGTTCACACTGCCCCGTGCAATCAAACATACAAAACATTTATTTATAACCGTTTAAAAATTACTCCCATCCTCGGATGACCGGAGGTTCACAGGTTCATCATGATGAAACTAGGAGCTTCCAGTTATCTGAGGTTGTGAGTCCATTGATCGAGTTGTACACGGTTTTTTCTGGATGTGTTCGATTGCCTGGTGCAGTGAACTTTATTTGGTTGCGGTTTTGATCAGACACGGGGAGGTCTGTTTGTTTAGCAAATGCTTTCAACTATTTCAGCTACTTTGGCACTGGAGTTGTTTGAATACAAGGTCTGGATATCCTAGAGCCACTTAATCCACTCAATTTTTCTACACACAGTCCTGTGCCCACTCGTTTCAAGGAGAGTATGGACGAGTAATGGAAATATCCCAAGTAAGATGGAGGACAATCCGGGGGAACATCTCTCTCTGATACCGCCCTGTGGGCCAAAATATTAAATTAAAAAAATTTTGATTTAAAAAGCAAAGAAAAATTTAATGGTTTTAGAAACCTCCCTTTGGAGGACAACACACACTCACACTATCTCTCTAGTCTGAGCTGCTGTGGGTCTCTCTCATAAACAGGCTCTTGTTTGGGGTTTTTTCTTCCTCTTAAGGTGCCCTGCCTCCGCATGCAGGGGACTATGGTTTCATGGACCATATTTCCTCCTTGGATGAAAGAAAGTAACAAATCTAATGACTGTTTTAAGCTGAGGTATTGATAAACACAGACACTAAACTGGGAAGGAGACTTCATCAGACCTTGGTGATCTCCAGCTGGATTTTACATATAAAAGGTAACCCGAATAAAACCGAGCCTGGGGCAAAAACATTCCCTTTAACTGAAATGGAGCACATTGAAAAGCAGTCTCCCACCACCACTGTCGTGTCCCCCCCAACAGGGCAGGTTTCCTGAGCACAGGAAAATTAATAATAACAAAAAAGCCTCTAATTACACTCCTGCGCTCAGGAAGGGAGACCCTCACATCCTGCACCTATAGGGTGACTGGAATACTGAGGCTCAAACTGTTAACCCCTTAAGGTCTGCATGGTCCAAGGGTGGGACGTCCTGCACTTTTTGTTTTTTCTTCTTCTTCATATGTGATCTGTGATTACACACCTCTCTAGGATCACAAACTTCCATGACGATCCAGGACTGGCACCTGTCCGTAACATCCAGACAGGTATGGCAGCCTTGGCCCTTCACACATCGTTATGGGCTTAAAAGGATCTGTGAAGGTTTATTACAGAAGGAGAAGATGGAAGGCCATCCTAGTTTAGGGCATTTCCTGCAAAATACAGCAAGGGCACCCTCTTTATTAAAATAGGATTTTAGTCTTACCTGTTAAATCCTTTTCACTTAGTCCATACAGGTCACTGGTACTCTACTCTGGGAGGCATAAGTCCCCTTTAATAGGCAGGAACAACTATGCAAATGATTTGCAAGGGGCGGAGCCTCCCCTCTTACTTAAGCCACCTTCTGGCCAGAGCCACTTAGATTGATTTGAGACCCTAAAACTGACCTCAGGTAAGCAAAAAGAAAGACTCCTGTGAGCATGCCCCAACGGTCTCCCACTGAATGCCACAGGAGAGCCAAGTCTGGTCCCTTGACAGGGTGGGAGACCAGTGACCTGTATGGACTAAGTGAAAAGGATTTAACAGGTAAGACTAAAATCCTATTTTCACTGTCGTCCAATACAGGTCACTGGTACTCTGGGATGTACAAACATTGAGCTGACCCAGAGGCGGGAAGTAAGGCAAGGACCAGGCGCAAGGCACAAGTCACTAGAACTGCTATGAACCAGTTAATTACATAGCCCAAACTGTAAGTGTCAACGGACACCAACCAAGGGAAACAATCCCTGAACTAACACAGCACACGGAACCAGAGCCAACCGGGCTCAACAGCAAGGAAGCACTAAGGATCACAGAGCGGAAGACCTAAACAGGCAAAACTGCCTCCAGGACCTTCCTTCCAAAACTGGCATCAGCCGAAGCCAGTACATCAACTCGATAGTGCTTAGAAAATGTGTGAACAGAGGACCAAGTGGCCGCTCTGCACAGTTGATCAGCAGATGCCTGATTCTTGTAGGCCCAAGAGGCCCCAATAGATCTGGTGGAATGGGCAGTCACCCAGAAGGGAACATGCTTATTCCGCAACGTATAAGCTTCACGGATGGTAGCTTTAATCCAAGATGCAATAGTAACCTTGGCAGCCGGTCTCCCTGCCCTAGGCCCCTCAGGAAAGACGAATAGAGCGTCAGACTTCCTGACAGACTCGGTGCGATGAACATAAAACTTGAGGCAACGCACCACATCCAACAAATGGAGATCACGTTCCTTGTCAGATGAAGGATTAGGACAGAAAGAGGGAACCACAATTTCTTGATTGATGTGAAACTCTGACACAACCTTGGGTAAGAATTCCTTGGTAGTGCGAAGCACAGCCTTATCCTTGTGGAACACCAGGTAAGGAGGGTTACAAGACAGAGCTTGTAACTCTGCTACCCGGCGGACCGAAACAATAGCCAAGAGAGAGGCCATTTTCCAAGTCAAGAGACGTAAAGGAATGGAAGCCAAGGATTCAAACGGTGGTCGCTGGAGTACTCCCAGCACCAAATTGAGGTCCCACTGGGGAGTAGGACTCTTGAAGGCAGGCCGAACAAGAGTCACACCCTGGAAGAAAACTCTGATATCAGGAAGGATAGCAATCCTTTCCTGGAAAAACACAGACAAGGCAGAGGTCTGAACCTTGAGGGAACTCAGACTGAGCCCCTTATCAACACCGTCCTGCAAGAAGGCCAGGACAGTGGGAAGATGAAATTCAAGTGACAATTTCTTAACAGTGCACCATGCAACGAAGGTTGACCATATGCGATGATAGATCTTGGAGGACACAGGCTTACGAGCACTAAGCATAGTCGACACCACAGAAGGAGAAAATCCCTTCTTTGCTAGAATCGAGGATTCAACCGCCATGCCATCAAATGGAGAGTGAACATCCTCCTTCCACAGATAACCCTGGAGAAGTAGGTCCGGACGTGCAGGGAGCGGGATCGGATCCGACATTGACATGGCCATCAACTCCGGATACCAGGACTGGCGAGGCCAGTTTGGAGCGATCAGGATGACAGGACAACGCTCCTGCTTCAACTTCTGGATAACTCTGATCAATAGAGGAAGAGGAGGGAAGATGTAAGCCAGGGAGAAATCCCAAGGGATCGACAAGGCATCCACTGCTAGAGCAAGGGAGTCCCTCAACCGGGAGCAAAACACCGGAACCTTCCTGTTGTGTCTGGTAGCCATCAGGTCCACCACAGGCATCCCCCACCGCTGGGTGAGCATGTGAAACACCTCTGGATGAAGAGCCCATTCTCCGCTGTCGACGGTGTGACGACTGAGGAAGTCTGCCATGACGTTGTCCACGCCTGGAATATGAACTGCAGAGATGACAGGCACGTGATCTTCTGCCCAAGACAAATATCCTTGACCTCCCACCAGGCGGAACCGCTTCTTGTGCCGCCTTGCCTGTTGATGTAAGCCACCGCCGTGGCGTAGTCGGACTCCACTCTGATCGGACGACCGGTCAGTTGAGACTCCCAGTGCCTCAGGGCAAGCCGGACAGCTCGAAGTTCCAGAACATTGATGGAGAGAAGGGATTCCTCCAGACCCCATTTCCCCTGAGCACTGAAGCGACCCCAGACTGCACCCCAGCCCCGAAGGCTGGCATCCGTTGTGACTGTGGTCCAACGAGGAACTAGAAAGGATCTCCCTTTCAGGAGATGAGAGAGATCTAACCACCAGTGCAGACTCGACTCGACATGAGGAGGTAGGGAAACGGACAGATGTTGATGATCTGGATGATTCCTGCACGTCTGGATCACAAATCTCTGAAGTTCCCTGGAGTGGGCCATGGCACATGGTACTGCTTCGATCGTGGAAATGAACTTCCCCCACTAAAGACGACAACTTCGGTACCGGAATTTCGTCCATATCCAGAATCCCAGCCACTCGGACGGCTATCTGGTGAGCCACATCCTCTGGAAGAAACACCATGCATTGGCGAGTGTCGAACAGGAGACCCAGGAATAGAAGCCTCTGAGATGGAACCAAGTCCGACTTGTCCAGATTCAGGATCCAGCCATGACGGTTCAGAGTGTGCATACACTTCTGTAATTGCTGATGGAGAAGCTCCGCTGAGGAGGCTTTCAGTAGGAGATCGTCCATGTAGGGGGTCACTCTGATCCCATCCTGATGAAGCACCGCTATCAAGGAGCCTAACACCCTCTGGAAGACCTGAGGGGCTGAAGTCAGCCCAAAGGGGAGCGCTGCAAACGGAAAGTGTCCCCTGTGGCAGGCAATCCTGAGATACCGCCTGCTCTCTGGATGAATAGGGGTGTGAAGATAAGCATCCTGAAGGTCCAGGGAGGCAAGGAACTCCCCTGGAGACATAGCTGCAATCACAGAGCGCAGGGACTCCTGGCGGAAGTGGGAAGTCACCACATAGGCATTGAGATCTTTGAGATCCAAAATAGGACGAGCCCCTCCGTCCTTTTTGGCTACCACAAACAGGTTGGAATAGAATCCTGAACCTGTGTCCCCCTGAGGAACCGCCTCCAGGACCTCTTTGTCCAAGAGATCCTGAATAGCGTCGTCGAACAGACGCCTTTTTGTGGGTTCCTGAGAAGGACGAGTAAAATGGAACCGAAAAGGAGGAAGGGAGGAGAAAGGGATCCTGTATCCCTCTGACACCACCTGAAGAACCCATGGGTCCGCCACTGACTCCTCCCAAGTCCGGCGAAAGATGCGGAGACGTCCACCTACAGCCGGATGCGGACCCGGGTTCGGCGAGTCATGCCGAAGCAGTCTTGGAGGTCTTGGCCTTGGGGGCAACTTTGGGCTTCCAGGACTGTTTGGGCTTGGAGGAGGAGCGCATAGTGGGAGGACCCGATTGGGCCGAGGAGCGTGTCTCAGTCTGAAAGGAACGAAAGGAACGATTGCGTTTGGCTGGAAACTTTTTCTTAAAAACTGAGGGTAGAAGAGTACTTTTACCGCCAGTAGCCTCACTGATCATTTCTTTGAGTTCAGACCCAAAAAGCAAATTCCCCTGAAAGGGCAAGGAAAGCAAGGCTTTCTTGGAGGCTGTATCAGCAGACCAAATTTTCAGCCAAAGGGCGCGTCTAGCCACCACAGAAGAAGTGGAGGCCCTCGCCATCATGCGCACAGCATCAAAGGCAGCATCAGCAACATAGTTCTGAGCTTCAGAAATGTTAGCAAGAAGCTGTAACTGTTCAGAAACTGGAGCATCCTGGCGAACTGCTTCAGTCAGTCGCTCAGTCCAGGCCGCGATAGCCCTGTTAACCCATGCCACTGCAAAGGTTGGACGCATGGCAGTGCCAATAGAGGCAAAAATGGACTTAAGAGAAAGTTCCAATTTCTTATCCGTCCAATCCTGCAGGGCAGAGGCATCAGAGACAGCCAAAGCGGTAGACTTGGATAGCCTGGAAACAGGTGCATCCACCTTAGGAGGATGCACCCATTTAGCCAGCTCAGTCTCAGGAAAAGGGTACAGCTTAGCAAACTTTTTGGAGACAGAGGAAGATCTATCAGGATTCCTCCACGCCTCAGAGACTAGACGAGCAAGAGTAGGATTAGTTGGAAAACAAACAACTGGCTTAGATTGCTTTTTCTGAAAAACATCAGTAGGATCATAAGTGGATTCCTGAGTCAGAGGAAGGTTGAGCGTATTCAGAACCGCTCTGATCAGACCCTCAGCCGAGACTTCAGGGTCACACTCATAGGGGTCCCCAATGGATCTGTTAGATTCAATAACAGTACGTTCCTCAGCATCAGAATCCTGCAAGAGTTCTTCTTCAGAAGAATCAGTTACCTCAGGAGCCCCCTGTGGCTTAGGAAGGGAGGTCCTGATGGTAGAGGGGGTCTGCCAGACCTGGAGAGCCCCCTGTATCTGAGAGGGAAAGAGTTGAAGCGTGGATCTGAGATCCCTAGTGGCAGCTTTAAACTCCCTCACCCAAGATGGCTCAATAGCATGGCTGGGAAGCCCAGGGTTGCTATCTTGACTAGTACAATTAGGGCATAGATCCCCCACATTATCGCTAGACAGCCCAATGTGGCAAGAGGAGCAAAACGCCATGGGGGTAGCAGACCCCCCATCCTCCTTAGACTTGGGTCTAGCCCCTAGCTCCAGTGAAGTAGACATGCTCACAGCGTCAATATACCCCACTAATAACACTATCACCCAGAAAAAGTGAAAAGGATTAAAGTTTCACCCCAGAAATGTCTAAATTCGGACTTATCTGGCCAGCGAAGTGTTAATCTGTAGAGGAGAGAGAAGGCTCGGTCCCTGCGTAGTGTACTCGCATAGGAAAAGTACCACAAAATGGCGGCCGTCATGACAGCCAATCAGAAACGAGCGCGAACCAGGCGCTCATGGGAAATGTAGTTTTCCCTCTACAAGTACCCCAAACAGTGCCCGAAGCCCCCCTGAACACCCCACATAAATAAAACACAATCCGGATGATAGAGCAGGAGCCTAGCAGTAAAATGAGCCCTCTCTGGAGTTGCTGTGACAAGCGGTTCCAAAGATATGTCCCACACTGTGAATTCCCATAGAGAGTAAAGGAGCCATTGCGTCTGAGCGGGAAAAGCCGCGCTTAAAGGCGTGGAACTCAATTTTTAATAAAGTTTAAGAAAACATTAAAAAATGCTCAAACAAGAGTAAAACACATAAGAAACATAAGTAAACAAATATCCCATGCTCCAAAACCCAGAGAATACCACAGAAATTGCATAAAACAGTAATAATGCAATAAAAACACCCTATGAGTGCTGGAGTGTATTGAAAACTCCCAAATACAAGCCCATCAAAGGGACACTGTGGGGACAAGTGGACCTTCAGCACTCAATGGGTGACTCACCTTTCTTGCAGGACTTCTGTCTTCAGGTGACCATGATAAGGTGGGAAAGAACCAGAGGTAAATTCCTCAGTAGGGAAGCTGCTCAACACAAGCTGTTCCCTCTTCAGGGCATAAGGTCCACAGAAATCCCTGGAAGCTGCACCAGCCACTTTAGAGAGGGCAATTCACAGCCATGGTCACCCTCCTAATGGTGGTATTCCATATTTGAATAAAAATAATAAAACACTAAGATGCATAGATGTTCTTCTACCTGGTGTGCAAGGCACTCCAGGAACAAATCAATCTAAGTGGCTCTGGCCAGAAGGTGGCTTAAGTAAGAGGGGAGGCTCCGCCCCTTGTAAATCATTTGCATAGTTGTTCCTGCCTATTAAAGGGGACTTACGCCTCCCAGAGTAGAGTACCAGTGACCTGTATTGGACGACAGTGAAAAAATGTATTCTACTTCAAACTGTCAGTAAATGTTGGAGCAGTTATTGTGATAGTCTATGGAGACCTGTAGTCTGTGACTCACATCTCCTATAGAATGCAATAGAACAGTAGTTCTTCACTTACATCCTCAGGACCCAGTAACAGGTCATGATTTCAGGATTCCTTTGCTAAAATGCAATGACTGAGGCCTTGATTAGCCCACCTGTAAGCTAACAAGGGAATCCTCGAATCCTGGCCTGTTAGTGGGCCCTGAGGGTGTGGGTGGAGAACCACTGCTCTAGAATAACTGTCCGGACACAAGGTGGCACTGTTACATAAAAACAGTTTGAACTGTGATAACCTTAGAATGTACCAAGTCCTAGCATTAGAAATTCCCTTGTGTTATTCAGCCAGAAAAGCCCCTGAAACAGAAAGGGTTACAGCTGACACGGAGGTCGAAACAAAGTAGAAAAAAGGGGATTTTTTTTTGTACTTACAGATAAATCATTTTCTATTAGTTAATTAAAGGGATAGTAATACTTAAAATGTAAAAAAAAAATATGTTGTAGGGTTTATCCCCCTGAGTACGCCCACTGCTGAAAGGTGTTTCATTCAAAAGTTATTAATTTTCAAAGACAAATTTTTTAGGTGCAATATCACAGTGGCCTGAAATTGTACAGTGGCGCTGTTGCTACACCATCCTATGGACAGCTCTGGTCCCAGGACCATTAACTCCAATCGGTTCTGAAGTCATTCTGTCAAACTTTAGTTACAAGTCTCCGAAATGCAGGTGACTAATATCGCCTCTGTCTTTTCCCATCTCTTTCGTTTTAGTTATCAAATCGGAACAAGTGAGGAAATTTGTGAAACGTTAGCACTTACCGATATGGACTCTTTACTTCTCTTGTGCTCCCAGTTGTGATGAATTGTATCACACATTATGGTTGCACTTGTACAAAATGGATGCAATGCAAGCCTTTGTTGGAGTGAGTGTGTGTTCGTTCATACTACTGGAATGTTTCCCAAAAAATAAATTACTCTTCCAAAGATCTTGCTTTTGTTCTTGATGTATAAAAATATCCAGATGTATACATGGCAGTGTTCATAATGCAATCCTTTTTGTAGAAACAGGACAAAGGGAGAATCCTTTAAACTAACATTTTGTACCCTGATGCCAGTCTACACTGAACCAATGCTGCTATGATATAGACTGAGAAGCTGTATCCGCCTGATATCGCAGTATTAAAGTGATAGTAATGTTTCATAATAAAAGCAGCTCTAATTAATCATCATGGTATTTGGACTTTGGAGACTGTTATTTCAATTCTGTCAGAGTTGTAGTACAAGAGTAATTCAATGACAAAGTATCCTCCTCCCGCCTCTTTTACTGATGTAACACTGCTCAGCCAGATCAGAAGGGAGGTGCCCAGGTAGACTGCAGAGAGGGACAATCTTCAATTAAGATAAGGGAAAAACCTGAAAAACGTGTCAAGGGGGATAGGGCTTTCATTGTTCTCATAGGAAGAAGATTGTTCCCTGCTGTTATCTTTCTGGTCTATGGACTGGATTCCACATCTGAGAAGAGATGGCTTACACTAGGTAAAAGGGGCGGGAGGGGAAACTTTGCTTGTGAATATCTCTTAAACCATAAAGGTTTGAGAGATACAACTTATATTGTTCTTCATGTTTTTTTAATGCCTACAAAATAAAATAAAGATAAAACGAAGTATTAATATCCCTTTAAAGACTCTATAAAGGAAGAAGTGTCTTGTTATGCAATTATTAGAAGAAAAGGATTTCTAACAAATTGTTGCATGTAATGGATGGTGCCCCTGACAACTGCAAGTGAGGCATCCTGGTGCACATGTTAATATAATGATGTAGTACTACTCCTGCCAAATGTATCGCCCAAGGACTCTCCTCACAATGTGAGGGTCCAGTTTGTTAAGTCGTTTTCTCTGATAGATGAAATCAGTAATAAGGAACTAATAATGAAATAAAACAAGTAAATAAATAAAATAAATCCAATATTCGTTCATTGTAAAATATCCCTGTACCTTCTGAGGGACACTAAAAGAACTGACAGTTGAATGAAGAAATGGAATGAGAAAGTGGGAGGAGTTTCACTAGAGAGTCCCGCCTCCTGTAGCTCACTACTATACCCACCGTGGTCTATGAATCCATCATTGACTCAAGAAAAATTCCTATATACTTAGGTGGGGATTTTAACCCTCCGAGTGCCAGAGGGGTATGGAATGCATTGCAAAGCAAATAATTAACCCCCTGAATTCTAAAACTGTGTCAAATGCATTGTAAACCAATATGTGGGAGATCCCTGTAGCATTCAAGGGGTTAAACCGTCCTCTGGTTGTATAAAGGAGCAGAAAATGTAAAAAGATCACTCACAGCAGCTCAATGATAAAATTTAATAATTCTCACTTTATAAACAGATTGAAAAAAGGTGGAATAAACCACTATTAAAACAAAAAGTCCATCCACCGCAGTCCTTCAACTTAACCGATTAGTTGCTGGAGAGAAGTGTAAGATGGCTTTAAGCCAAAATGAAAGAATGACAGTTGATGTCCAGTTAAAGGAATAAGTAAAACAATGCAGGGTGCGGCTGGAGAACCACTGAACTCCAGTCCGGTTAGATCAGTCCTCAGCACAGAGCGTGGAGGGGGGCTGGCAAATGGCGGAACGCATCCAAATAAATCCTAAAAAGAGGGACCAGCAGCGTCACAGTACTGATAAGATTCTGCTCCAGTCCATCTGGATATGAGCGATGTAGCGGGGCTGATGCACTAAGGTACTGGAGCAATTCTGAAGCACAATCAGGGACAAATATGTTTCCAAAATTCCCATTGATTTAAATGAGCAGTAAACTTTTATTGATGAGATATTGGCCTTCTTCCTGACGAGTAAACCAAGGAGACTCGCCCTGCTGACAGAGGTTTTATTTAAAGTTATAACCAGTCAAACTGTCACTATCGCATTCTATGGAGATCTGCAGTCAGTGACTCACCTCTCCCATAGAATGCAACAGAACAACATTATGACTGCCAGGAGAGCTTTCTAGCCACTAGACAGCACTGTGAACGTAAAAATTAAATTATGGCAGCACATTTCCCAATACTGGAAGTCACCTTGTTTTACTTAACCTACAATTAATGTTTGTGTTTGTTATTTTTCATAAAAGATTTACTGCTCCGTTGGAGGCACCTCTAGTATTCAATGGGTTAAAAGCCCCATCATAAGATCAATGGTAATTATTGATTGTGCGGTTTGTTTTCTGTAGAATTGCTCCGTTTCATAGTAATAAATCTACCGCTATGTTGATATAAAATCAAAGCTACTGGGTTGTGTTGGAGAGATTCCCAGGCAGTGTGGTGCTCCATGGACAAGCCTCGTGTCCCTGAAGAGGGGGGGTACTGAAATGGACCTTCAAGGTTATCCAACTTCAGACTGGTCTCCGGGCTCGGAAAAACCTGTAAGAGAGATTGAGAGGAGTGAGGGCGAAGACTAAACTGGTTATTGTGTTCCTTCTATCAAAACCATAAGAACGTATTCATCATAGAGATGTACTTGTGAGACAAGCCAAAAAATAAAATAAAATATCTCCCCGATTTATACGCTGGAGGTCTCTCAAGCATTCAAGGGATTAAAACGTCCCATTTAAATCAATGGGGATTTGAGGAAGCTTCATTTCCATTCCTATGGGGCAGCTCTTTAGTTTGGCGACTATGACCGATAGTTACATACCTGATGTTAACCCTTTGAGTGCCAGAGGGGTGCGCAACTCATTGCAAAGCATTGAGTTGCTTACCCCTCTGGCACACACAAAGGGTTAGAAAAGACAATTCCATTAACCCTCAGAGTGCTGCAGAGGTATCCAACACATTGCAGCAAAGTGCATTGCATACCTCTCGCATGCAAAGGGTTAAAAGAGAAGTAAACCATTACAATATGTTGTTTTTCCTTTCTCTAAGGACAACAAGGGGATCCTGCTGAGGGATGCTCTGTTTCAGAGTTATTGTTTAAACTGGTAGGTGGGAGAGGCGAGTCACTGACTACAGGAATCCATAGAATGTGATAGTAACAGCTCTAGCACGACAGTTATTATGTTACATTCTATGGGAGAGGTGAGTCACTGACTACAGTTCTATATAGAATGTGATAGTAACAGCTCTAGCACATGACAGTTATTATGTTATATTCTATGGGAGAGGTGAGTCACTGACTACAGTTCTATATAGGATGTGATAGTAACAGCTCTAGCACATGACAGTTATTATATTACATTCTATAGGAGAGGTGAGTCACTGACTACAGTTCTATATAGAATGTGACAGTAACAGCTCTAGGACATGACTGTTATTATGTTACATTCTATGGGAGAGGCGAGTCACTGACTACAGTTCTATATAGAATGTGACAGTAACAGCTCTAGCACATGACAGTTATTATATTACATTCTATGGGAGAGGTGAGTCACTGACTACAGTTCTATATAGAATGTGATAGTAACAGCTCTAGCACATGACAGTTATTATGTTACATTCTATGGGAGAGGTGAGTCACTGACTACAGTTCTATATAGAATGTGATAGTAACAGCTCTAGCACATGACAGTTATTATGTTATATTCTATGGGAGAGGTGAGTCACTGACTACAGTTCTATATAGGATGTGATAGTAACAGCTCTAGCACATGACAGTTATTATATTACATTCTATAGGAGAGGTGAGTCACTGACTACAGTTCTATATAGAATGTGACAGTAACAGCTCTAGGACATGACTGTTATTATGTTACATTCTATGGGAGAGGCGAGTCACTGACTACAGTTCTATATAGAATGTGATAGTAACAGCTCTAGCACATGACAGTTATGTTATATTCTATGGGAGAGGTGAGTCACTGACTACAGTTCTATATAGGATGTGATAGTAACAGCTCTAGCACATGACAGTTATTATGTTATATTCTATGGGAGAGGCGAGTCACTGACTACAGATCTATATAGAATGTGATAGTAACAGATCTAGCACATGACAGTTATTATGTTATATTCTATGGGAGAGGCGAGTCACTTGACTACAGTTCTATATAGAATGTGATAGTAACAGCTCTAGCACATGACAGTTATTATTTTACATTCTATGGAGAGGTGAGTCACTGACTACAGTTCTATATAGGATGTGATAGTAACAGCTCTAGTACATGACAGTTATTATGTTACATTCTATGGGAGAGTTGAGTCACTGACTACAGTTCTGTATAGAATGTGATATTAACAGCTTCATGACTTTGTGACTAACTTTTGAATAAAGAAACTGCCAGTAGAGACGGCTAGTCATTGGAGAGCTCTGGTGCAAATATTTATTTGCCCCCAAGACAAATATTTTCTTAGACGCATAACTAGACCCTACCGGATACTGGGACAGATGTGACCACCTTTGGATGCTACACCACGGCACTCTTGAACCCTTTGCACCCTTGTGGTTATAGGACTTTTACACCCATGTTTTACTCACAGGGAAAAGCCCCAAAATGTACAATTTGTCATAAAATTTTACTGATCCCTTAAGTTCAGCTTTTGCCAGATCTCACACTGCTGCAACACACACACACACACAGGACAGACGTACCACGACAGACAGCGGATAGTCAGTGCACAGACTGATCAGGAATCACATTCATGGACTTGTATATTTCCTTCAGAATCAGCAGAGCGGTGTCCTCGGATTCCCTAAGACAAAGCACAAATAAACCACATCATTACCGAGAAACAAGAACGATGTGTGTCTTTATACCTGCCAATCTCTATGGTGCACTGCGCTACCTACACACACCGAAACCACGACTGTCAGACTGCGGTCACTGAACATGCACAAAGTGTAGCTGGATGAGGTGGTCATGCACTGCCACCTGCTGGAGAAATGTTAACAATACATCAACAAAATGTTAATGATATTGGTGCCGATGATGAATTGCTCCAGTTTTGGAATCAATATCTCCTTAAAAACATTAACAGTTTTTTAAAGATATAGTTTTTACGTTAAACAATTCAGGTTGGGTTACCGGCAGCTCAACTCTACCTACCCCCCTGATCCCAATCCCCACTCTGAACACAACTCTACCTTCCCTTCCGATCCCCCAGCCATCCACCGTACAAACGTTACCTTCCCCTCCACCCTGCAGTACGACTTTACCTTCTCCTCTGATCCCCAAGCCACCCACCTTACGGCTTTACCTTCCCTTCCGATCCCCCAGCCACCCACTGTACGGCTTTACCTTCCCTTCCGATCCCCCAGCCACCCACTGTACGGCTTTACCTTCCCCTCTGACCCCCCCCAGCCACCCACCGTATGGCTTTACCTTCCCTTCCGGTCCCCGAGTTACCCACCATACGGCTTTACCTTCCCTTCCGGTCCCCGAGTTACCCACCATACGGCTTTACCTTCCCCCTTCCAGTCCCCGAGTTACCCACCATACGGCTTTACCTTCCCTTCCGATCCACCAGCCTCCCACCGTATGGGTTTACCTTCCCTTCTGATCACCGAGTTACCCACTGTACGGCTTTACCTTCCCCTCCAATCCCCCAGCCACCCACCGTACGGCTTTACCTTCCCTTCTGATCCCCCAGCCACCCACTGTACGGCTTTACCTTCCCTTCCGATCCCCCAGCCACCCACTGTACGGCTTTACCTTCCCCTCTGACCCCCCCCAGCCACCCACCGTATGGCTTTACCTTCCCTTCCGGTCCCCGAGTTACCCACCATACGGCTTTACCTTCCCTTCCGGTCCCCGAGTTACCCACCATACGGCTTTACCTTCCCCCTTCCAGTCCCCGAGTTACCCACCATACGGCTTTACCTTCCCTTCCGATCCACCAGCCTCCCACCGTATGGGTTTACCTTCCCTTCTGATCACCGAGTTACCCACTGTACGGCTTTACCTTCCCCTCCAATCCCCCAGCCACCCACCGTACGGCTTTACCTTCCCTTCTGATCCCCCAGCCACCCACCGTAAGGCTTTACCTTCCCTTCTGATCACTGAGTTACCCACCGTACGGCTTTAACTTCCCCTCCAATTCCCCAGCCACCCACCGTACGGCTTTACCTTCCCTTCTGATCACTGAGTTACCCACCGTACGGCTTTAACTTCCCCTCCAATCCCCCAGCCACCCACCGTACGGCTTTACCTTCCCCTTCGATCCCCAGCCACCCACCGTATGGGTTTACCTTCCCCTCCCCCTACAGTACAACTTTACCTTCCCCTCTGACCCCCCCCCCCAGCAGTTCAACTTTGCCCTCCCCTCCGATCCCCCAGCCACCAGCCGTACGGCTTTACCTCCCCCCCATCTTCGTAGTATGACTTTACCTCCCCCCTGACCCCCCCCCCCCAGCAGTACTATTTTTACCTTACTTTCTGATTCCCCCCGCAGCAATTCACTCAGAGCCCTCTGCACTGAGATTCTGACCTTCACTCTGCACCCCAAAAAGGAGACACTATCCACTATGTGTACCCCCTGTAATGCAGTTTTACCCTCCTCTCTGACTCATGGTGATTTTACCCGATAGGACCCCCACAGTGAGACCTCCTCATCGGCTCTCACCCTTACCAGTAACACAGGTGACTCTGCAGCGCAAACAAATATTCATTGAAGCTCTCGATGGGCTTCTCCTGCAGGACGTAGTCAATTCTGTGCCCACCGTTCAGCATCCCGATCTTCACTGAGAGCTCCTCCTCACGGGACCCCTCGGGGCTCTCTATCTTCTCAACTTGAAGGTAACAAAAATAGTGTGTAAAATCACATACAGACAACAGATCCCTGCAGCAAACCTCCAAATATTTTAGAACACACACATATTATGGAGAGAGAGAGAGAGAGAGAGAGGAGAGAGAAAGGAGAGAGAGAGAGAGAGGAGAGAGAGAGAGAGGAGAGAGAGAAATAGTGTGTAAAATCACATACAGACAACAGATCCCTGCAGCAAACCTCCAAATATTTTAGAACACACACATATTATGGAGAGAGAGAGAGAGAGAGAGAGAGAGAGAGAGAGAGAGAGAGAGAGAGAGAGAGAGAGAGAGAGAGAGAGAGAGAGAGAGAGAGAGAGAGAGAGAGAGAGAGAGAGAGAGAGAGAGAGAGAGAGAGTGAGTGTGTGTGTGTGTGTTCGTGTTCAAGTAGGTAGCTCACTCTGTCAATGTGATGTATTATGCTTGGGTGCACATCAAAAAACTTATTTTAATTTTAACTTAGTCTCATGTGATCTCACCTTTGTGAGTTTGATTTTATCTGTTATACATGTCTTGTCTTAAAGGGATAGTAATACTTAAAATATATTTTTTTTACATGTTGTAGGGTTTATCCCACTGCTGAAAGATATTTTATTAAAAAATTATAACAGCTCAAACTTGAAATTTTTTGGAGCAATATCACAGTGGCCAGAAAATTTAAAGTGGTGCTGTTGCTACATCATCCTATGGAGACTTATGGTCTACAGACCAGAGCTGTCCATAGGATGGTGTAGCAACAGTGCCACTGTAAATTTTCTTCATAGTATTTGGGCCATGGAGAGTGTTATTTCAGTACTGTCAGAGTTGTAGTACAAGAGTAATTGAATGATAAAGTATCCCCCTCCTGCCACTTTTACTGATGTAACACTGCTCACCTCAGAGCAGCAAGACTGTCCGGGTGGATCACAGAGAGGGACAATCTTCAGTGATCATAAGGAAAAACCTGAAAAACCTGTCAAGGGGGTCAGGGTTTTCCATATGATCACAGTAAGAAGATTGTCCCTTGCTGTGATCTGTCTGGTCAAGAGACCAGATTCCACATCTGAGGGGAGGCGGCTTACACTAGGTAAAAGGGGCGGGAGGGGATACATTATCATTCAATTACTCTTGTACTACAACTCTGACAGTATTGATATAACACTCTCCATGGCCCAAATACTATAAAGATTAATTAGAGCTGCTTTTATTATGAAACATTACTATCTCTTGAAACCTCTGAAGGCTGAAATCTCCAGCACTGCGGCATTGATGGAATCCCCATTTAAATGAATGGGAACTTGGTGAATTTCCTTTATGTTGTATTGGTCCATTTATCTTCCTGACTATAGCCCTATAAGCGCTCATTCCGCAGGAGTACGAAATAGAGGTAGTCAACTGTCGGCCTTCTAGCTATTGAGGACTACATTTCCCATCATCCCCAGCCAGCTCTGGGCTTATCCTGCTCTAGATGAACTGAAGCACGCTTACAGAAGATATTTTAGCAGCTCTAGGACATCGAGATCACAAATGTACTTCAACTGCTGTGCCTGAATAAATGGATAATCTTCAAGTGATAGTAATGTTTAAACTTAAAGGGATAGTAATACTTCGTTTTAACTTTATTTTATTTTGTAGGCATTAAAAAACATGAAGAATGATACAAGTCGTATCTCTCAAACCTTTATGGTTTGAGAGATATTCACAAGCAAAGTATCCCCTCCCGTCCCTTTTACCTAGTGTAAGCCATCTCTTCTCAGATGTGGAATCCAGTCCATAGACCAGACAGATAACAGCAGGGGACAATCTTCTTCCTATGAGAACAATGAAAGCCCTGCCCCCCTTGACAAGTTTTTCAGCTTTTTCCCTTATCTTAATTGAAAATTGTCCCTCTCTGCAGTCTACCTGGGCACCTCCCTTCTGCTCTGGCTGAACGGGGAAGGGGGATACTTTGCTTGTGAATATCTCTCAAACCATAAAGGTTTGAGAGATAAGACTTATATCATTCTTCATGTTTTTTTAATGCCTACAAAATAAAATAAAGATAAAACAAAGTATTACTATCCCTTTAAGGTTAGTTAATCTTGCAGGCATTACAAAAAAAAAAAAAAGTACAACGATGTAAGTCTTATCTCTCAAACCTTTATGGTCTGAGAGATAACTGACTAAAGTTCACCCCTCCAGGCTGTTTCAGACAAGTCTGCCGCCTAGTGGACAGCAGGAGATTCCGGTCCTGGGACCATCCGGCGGCTCTTCAGCAGAGCCGAAATCACGCTATTTAAAAATAAATACTTAATTGGAACGGCCTAAAAAGTGTGCTTGCACACCAGGCACATTTTGTAGATTGTTCCAATTAAGTATTTATTTCTAAATAGCGTGATTTTGGCTCTGCTGAAGAGCCGCCGTCCGGTCAAATGACAGGAATCTGCTGCTGTCCCATACAGCGCTGAAGCAGCTTGAAGGGGGAACTTTAGTCAGTTATGGTTTGAGAGATACGGCTTACATTGTTGTATTTCTTTTTTTAATGCCTACAATATTAAATAAACTTAAATTTAAACATTACTATCCATTTCAGCATGTGCCAAATGAACCACAGACCTTCCCTGATCTGATTTAAAGATACACACGCTAAAGTCCACTGCACAAATGCTACACGAGTCCGTTAATATAAAAACATGAAAAAATATTTATCCTATATAATAATTTGCTAAAAGTTTGTCACAACGCAGTCATACGCAGTAGAGACTGCCCATGACAAAGTGCGCAGAGAGGATCACGGTCTGAATTTGGAGCGCTCCACTCCATATCAGCCCCGTCACGTGCAGGCTCTACCGCGCATGAACGCACTGCGACCGTCCTGCGACCGTCCGGCACTGTGGCTCGTGTACATGGGTTCTTAAACTAGTTAAAATAGAACAGTACTCATCAATATCGATCACTCATATTTTCAGATCACCTCAGATATCCGGAGGCTCATGGTAATATCAACCTGTTTTGTGTATACACTGCTTAATCATGATTAAGAGGTGTATCCGCAAAACGCGTTGATGTTACCACGAGCCTATGGATATCTAAGGTGATCTGAAAATATAGGAGTCGATTTTGATAAGTACTGTTATATTTTTATTATTATTAAATAAGTATCATTTCATGTTTTTACATTAACGGACTCATCTAGCATTTGTGCAGTGGACTTTAGCGTGTGTCTAGATGAACTGAAGGACAGAGTTCTAAGACTGCCCAGTCTCACCTCCCTCCACCTCCCGCTGCTTCTCCTCCTCCTCCTGGATCTGGTCAGCGACCTTCTTCAGCTCGGCCTGCAGTTGCGCCGAGGACATGTGAGCGCGAGCAAAATCATTGAGAGTCTGCCAGGCCGAGCGCAGGGAACTGATGAAGCCGTGCTTCAGGTCTGAACCCATGCGGGTCAGGCTCTCCTTCAACTCTGGAAAACAGGACAGGGTAAGGGGGATCAATGAGATAGATGTTCTTAATACAGATTCACAAAGGATCTCTGGATTAACCCCTAGGATACCAGCTTCAGAGATCTCCAGCACATAGCTTCTAAATGTGCTTTCGATCTCACTAAACAATAATAAAGCAATCTGTTTCCAAAGAGCCTTCTTCAGGGACTGTGAAAGATGGAAAGTAAAAAAAGACCACCTACTGAGCACTCACTGTGCTGGGTACCACTATCCTGCTTTGTGGGTCAACTAATCAGAAAACTCTCTGGAAAAAGACCCAGTGATAACACACACATGAAAATGAAAAACATGAAAAGTCTAGGCAATGTTCCTTTACATAATATGTACAATGAAAAAGAGGATTTTAAGTCTTACCCGTTTAATCCTTTTCTCTTAGTCCATACAGGTTTACTGGTAACTCTGGTTAGACGATCCGCCCCTTTAATTGTAGGCAGGAACAGTTCTAGAATTGTATACAGGGGTGGAGCCTACCTTCCCTCCTTGGCTGCTGCTAGCCAACCAGCTCCAGAAAGATTGGAGACACTATTGACTAGATAGTAGAAGGGAAAGAAGACTACTGTGAGCATGACCCTGAAGGACCCCCACTGTCTGCCACAGGAGAGCCAAGCATGATCCCTTGACAGGGTGGGAGACCAGTAACCCGTATGTACTAAGAGAAAAGGATTTAACAGGTAAGACTAAAATCCTCTTTTCTCTGTCGTCCAATACAGGTTACTGGTAACTCTGGGATGTCCAACCATTGAGTTTCCCAGAGGTGGGAAGCAAGGCAAGGACCAGGCGCAAGGCCCCCAAAGTCACCAGAGCAGATATGAACCATCAGATCAGAAATAGCCCAACAAAACAATGAAGTGTCAACGGACACTAAAAAGGGGTAACAACACCCCAAAACTGTTACACAGCACACTGAACTAGAGCCAACTGGGCTCAAAAGTGAAGGAATCACCAAGAACCGAAGAAGATCTTAGACAGGCAAGAGTGCCTCCAGGATTTTCCTCCAAAACCTGGCGTCAGCCGATGCCAGCACATCAACACAGTAATGCTTCGAAAAGGTGTGCACAGATGACCAAGTGGCCGCCTTGCACAACTGATCAGCAGAGGCCTGATTCATGTAGGCCCAAGAAGCCCCAATAGATCTAGTAGAATGAGCCGTGACCCGAAAGGGAACAGGCTTCTTCCTCAGCTCGTAAGCCTTACGAATGGTGGACTTGATCCAAGAAGCAATAGTCACCTTGGATGCAGGTCTTCCTGCCCTGGGACCCTCAGGAATGATGAACAGCTCATCAGAATGCCTGACAGACTCAGTGCAATGTATATAAAACTTGAGACAACGCACCACGTCTAACAAGTTGAGATCCCTCTCCTTATCAGAGGTGGGGTCAGGGCAGAAAGAAGGCACCACAATCTCCTGATTGATGTGGAACTCCGAAGTCACGTTCGGGAGAAACTCCTGAGAAGTGTGAAGCACCGCTTTGTCCTTGTGAAACACCAAATAGGGGGGCCTACAGGACAGAGCATGTAACTCTGCGACATGGCGAACAGACACAATCGCCAGGAGAAAGGCCATTTTCCACGTCAACAAGCGTAGAGGAATAGTAGCCAAAGACTCAAATGGAGGGCGCTGAAGAACGCCCAAAATGAAGTTAAGATTCCACAGAGGAGCAGGAATCTTGAAGGCAGGAGGAGTATGAGCAACGCCCTGGAAGAAAACCTTGACATCAGGAAGGATGGCAATGCGCCTCTGAAAGAAAACAGAGAGAGCAGAAGTCTGAATCTTAAAGGAACTCAGACTGAGTCCCTTATCCACATCGTCCTGCAACAAAGCCAGGACCGTAGGCAGATCAAAATCCTAAGACAGGTCCTTGTCAGCACACCAAGATAGAAAGGTCAACCAGACACAATGGTAGATCTTGGAAGAAACAGGTTTGTGGGCACCGAGCATAGTAGCCACCACCCCAGAGGAAAAATCTCTCTTCTTCAATATTGAGGATTCAATATCCAAGCCGTTAAAGATAGCCGATGAACATCCTCCTTCCCTGTAGAAGAAGGTCTGGATGGCAAGGGAGCCGGAATGGCTCCACCACTGACAGATCCAGGAGCTCCGGGAACCAAGCTTGGTGAGGCCAGTATGGAGCAATCAGAATGAATGGACAGCATTCCAATCACAATTTCCGTAACACCCTGTGCAACATGGGGAGGGGAGGAAAGATGTAGGCCAGAGGAAATAACCAAGGAATGGACATTGCATCCACCGCCAGGGCTAGAGGGTCCCTCCACCAAGAGCAGAACCTCGGAACCTTCCTGTTGTGTCTTGTCGCAATCAGGTCGATGTAAGGAAGACCCCACTTCTGAATAATGAGGGTGAACACCCCTGGGTGCAGCTCCCACTCTCCTCTGTGTGTCGACTGAGGAAGTCCGCCATGACGTTGTCTACACAAGGAATGTGCACTGCGTATATGGCAGGAACGTTGTTCTTCTGCCCAGGACAAAATAGCCTTGACCTTTAACCAAGCGGCAAGACTTCTTGTTCCATCCTGCTTGTTGATGTAAGCCACGGCTGTGGTGTTGTCGGATTTTACCCGGACTGGAAAGTCTTCCAGCTGAGATGTCCAATGACGAATATCGCCCGAAGCGCCAACACGTTGATGGGAAGGAGAGATTCCTCTGGAGACCACTCACCCTAAGCACTCAGGCGACCCAGAACCGCTCCCCAGCAGGAGAGGCTGGCATCGTCATCACCGTGGTCCAGAAGGGTACCAGGAAGGACTTGCCTTTCAGCAGATTGGAGAGGTTGAGCCATCATGACGAACTCCGTTCCACATGAAGAGGGAGTAACATCGACATCTTCAGAAGGTCCGGCTGACCCCTGCACACCTGGATCATGAACTGCTGGAGTTCCCTGGTGTGTGCCATGGCAAACGGGACCGCTTCTATGGTGGAGATGAATTTCCCCTCTAGAGAGGACAGTTTCTTGGCAGGAACTGGATCTTGAGCCAGAACCGCAGAAACCCTGTGGGCGATCTGGTAAGCTACCTCGTCTGTGAGAAACACCATGTTCTTCTGATTGTCAAAGAGAGGGCCCAGGAAGACCATACGCTGGGATGGGACAAGATCTGACTTGTCCATGTTGATGATCCACCCGTGATGGGTGAGATCGTGAATGCAGTCCTGAACCTGCTGATGAATAAGTTCCGCAGAGGGGGCCTTCAGAAGCAGATCGTCCATGTATAGAGTAATTCTGATGCCGTTCCGATGAAGAACGGACACAAAGGCTCCCAAGACACAGTTGAAAACTTGAGGAGCTGTAGTCAGACCAAATGGAAGATCTGAAAACTGAAAATGCCCTCGGTCGCAGGCAAATCTGAGACACTGCCAGCTCCTGCCTACAATTAAAGGGCTAGATCGCCTACCCAGAGTTAGCAGTAACCTGTATTGGATGACAGAGAAATAAACAGTAATTCTTATTCCTTTAAAAGCACATTTACCGAGATGTAATCTTTTTCTGCCTTTATGATGGGGGATAAGAACCGGCTTCAGGTCGAGGTCTGGAACGATCATGGGCTCTATCCTGTAGGCCACCGGATCCAACTGGAAGACACAGTTTAGGGGTGAAAGTCTGTTTTATTGCACTCAAAGCTCAGACATCACAATGTCCAATCCGTTCCAAGGGCCCCTAACGGGCCAGGACTTGAGGACTTTCCTGCCTGAATAGGTCAAGCAAAATGTCTGAGCCTCTGATTATTTTCACTTGTACTCAAGGATATAAATCATTAACCCTTTTAATGCCGGAGAGGTATCCAAAGCGCTACCTCTCTGGCATTAAAAGGGATAAAGTGGATATGACAAGTAGTTTGTTTTACAGAGAAATATAACCTGCCTATATGTTAAAATGGCCATTTTTTCATAACATTAACCTCTGTGTTGATGGCACAGTCTGGTACTTCATGCAAATTCCATGCACAATATGCCAGTCAGTTGTGTTCCAGGTCAATCTTACTTTTCACTGTGCACACCCCCAGTGCCTACGCCGCTTCCCAGCGCAGCGCGCGGACTCTGCCTACGCCGCTTCCCAGCGCAGCGCGCGGACTCTGCCTACGCCGCTTCCCAGCGCAGCGCGCGGACTCTGCCTACGCCGCTTCCCAGCGCAGCGCGCGGACTCTGCCTACGCCGCTTCCCAGCGCAGCGCGCGGACTCTGCCTACGCCGCTTCCCAGCGCAGCGCGCGGACTCTGCCTACGCCGCTTCCCAGCGCAGCGCGCGGACTCTGCCTACGCCGCTTCCCAGCGCAGCAAGTGGTGCCACTGTTTCCTAAAGGTTTAAAGTGACACGTACATGTGCTGGCCTATTAATGGACTCTGAGGTCAGGTCAGGTCTGGTAGCCCTTACTATTTAGGACAAATATATCCCAAGACAATGCGAGTACAAGTCAAGGCCTTTTCTGCTACAAGAGAAAATAAGGGACTCAATACGACATTACTGCGGTAGACAAGGAAACATTACATTCTTTGACTGACTTGACTAAGCACAGAAGCACAACTGCCTTCGTTTACGTTTTGTGAAATCCCAAAGTGGGCCTGTGTGAACTTACCGGATGGTAGATATTGAAGAAGCCCTTGCAGGTAGGTAGCCGGTAGTGCTCATCTATCTTTTCCAAGCCTCGGACAGTCAGGAACATGCCGATGGGAGAGCCGAGTGCAAAGAAATTTGCTGGTTCAAAATCCAGTGAGTTGTACCGTACTGCCACCTGCAGGCGCGATAAGAGTCAGTCTTTTTTATGTATTAAACAGAGAAGTAACCAGACAGCAAACAAAGTGGGGAATTAAAAGGGTTATCAATGAGGTTAAACTGCAACAGAAAGGAATACTAGGTAATGAGACACAGAGGGGACATTAGTACAATCCCATGCTGGACTCTTACAGGTGAAAATGGAGTAACAACGTGGTGCACACAAACACACAATCAAATGGAAAACAAGCATTTTACATGTGCTAAACCACCTGGTAGCGTTGTGTGCTACAGTCTCTCTGATATCCAGATCGCCAACTGGGCCAGGGCTGGTGCAAGGATTTTTGCCACCCTAGGCAAAACCTAATTTTGCCACCCCTTGGCTCCATCACTTGTGCCCGACCCATTTATGCCCCGCCTCTGA
>CM074724.1:6776379-6808379 GCA_037306005.1 Rhinophrynus dorsalis
TGTCAGTATTTATATAATGTATCTCCATTTGTGTAAATGTGTAACTGTATATACATGTCAGTGTGTGTGTGTATATATATATAATGTATCTCTATTTGTGTAAATGTGTAACTGTATATACATGTCAGTGTGTGTGTGTGTGTGTGTGTGTATATAATGTATCTCCATTTGTGTAAATGTGTAACTGTATATACATGTCAGTATTTATATAATGTATCTCCATTTGTGTAAATGTGTAACTGTATATACATGTCAGTATTTATATAATGTATCTCCATTTGTGTAAATGTGTAACTGTATATACATGTCAGTATTTATATAATGTATCTCCATTTGTGTAAATGTGTAACTGTATATACATGTCAGTATGTATATAATGTATCTCCATTTGTGTAAATGTGTAACTGTATATACATGTCAGTGTGTGTGTGTGTGTGTATATATATATATAATGTATCTCTATTTGTGTAAATGTGTAACTGTATATACATGTCAGTGTGTGTGTGTGTGTATATAATGTATCTCTATTTGTGTAAATGTGTAACTGTATATACATGTCAGTGTGTGTGTGTGTGTATATAATGTATCTCTATTTGTGTAAATGTGTAACTGTATATACATGTCAGTATGTATATAATGTATCTCTATTTATGTAAATGTGTAACTGTATATACATGTCAGTATGTATATAATGTATCTCTATTTGTGTAAATATGTAACTGTATATACATGTCAGTATGTATGTTTATGTGTGTGTGTATATATAATGTATCTCTATTTGTGTAAATGTATAACTGTACATACATGTCAGTGTGTGTGTGTGTGTATATATATATATAATGTATCTCTATTTGTGTAAATGTGTAACTGTACATACATGTCAGTGTGTGTGTGTGTGTATATATATATAATGTATCTCTATTTGTGTAAATGTGTAACTGTACATACATGTCAGTGTGTGTGTGTGTGTATATATAATGTATCTCTATTTAACTCTATTTGTGTAAATATGTAACTGTATATACATGTCAGTGTGTGTGTGTGTGTGTGTGTGTGTGTGTGTGTGTGTGTGTGTGTGTATATATACACACATACATTATATATATATATATATATATATATATATATATATATATATATATATAATGTATCTCTACTTGTGTAAATATACAACTGTATATACATGTTAGTGTGTATGTTTGTGTGTGTGTATATAATGTAACTGTATATACATATTAGTATGTGTATATAATGTATCTATTTGTGTAAATGTGTAAATGTATATACATGGTAGTGTGTATGTTTATGCGTGTGTGTATATATAATGGTACTGTATATACATGTTAGTATGTGTATATAATGTATCTCTATGTGTGTAAATATGTAACTCTTTTGTAAACTATTCCAGGACATACTGGAAAACAAGACAAATCTCAATGTATTCTTCCTGGTAAACATTTTCTAAATGTAATAAATAAATTATATGTACATACACTGTCTATATTATTATTATAAATACACTTCAGACCACCATGTATGTTATTATTATATAAATACACATAGTACCACGTCTATATCATTATGTGTTTTTTACTGCAGACATTGGGATCCACAAGTATTATACAAACCACACTACAGGGTTCCACCTCCATGTTTACTTACAGGAAAGGACACTTCTAAGGGATTGTTTTTATCTAGACAGGGTATTACAGGTGAATCAGATTAGGACTTGCCATATAGATTGGGGTATCTTGATGGGGATGGCAAGCTTAAAACATTTTTTGGGCAAAATTTTGAACAAAATCCCCATATCTATTAACACAGTGGTATTATATATGCTCAATACAGGGCACACATTTACACTATTCGTATGGAGGAGCGCAGGTTCTCTCTTTGTTTTGTGTTTGCACTTTAACTTTCAGTTGAACACAAACACACACACACACACACACACACACACACACACACACACACACACACACACACACACACACAGTATCATATACCTTGTATCACCGTCTGTATCATATACACTACACCCCTGTCTACACTATATTATTACACATGTTGTACAGTGGTCTCCATTACAGACACCGTACCGCCATCTCTATTATATACGCGGTACTCCTGTCTATAGTGTTATAGACAGACACTCTACCCTTATACCTGCTTTTAATGTCAGGAAGCAGGCCCTCTTCATAGAAAAGTGGTTCTCAGTCAGGGCACCATGGCACTTTGGTGTACCCTGGGCACTGGCTTGGCATACTACATTTATTTTTTCTATGAAGAATAATAAAAATGTGGAAACGGAGTTTTACAGATTCTAGCTGAAATTACAAGGTGCTTAAAATATGAACCAATATTTTTGGCATTAATATTTCTTTAAACACCAAACATTAGACAACAAGGAGATACTATATCTAAAATGTATTCCACTAACCCTTATCTAACCATGCAGGCCTACAGTGCATTGCATTATATACAGCTGGTATTAAATTAAAAGACAAAAGACTGAACAGAGACAAAAAAAATCACCACAAGGGGGCGCCTCACTGACCTGACTGGCCGCTCTCTCCTTCACAAACTTGGCAATCTTCTTGCGCGGCCCCAGAGGGATCCCCATTTCTTTCAAGTCATCGATCGTGCACATGAGCTGAGGAGAGAACACTGGGATTTAGGAGCATATTACTTAAATATTACTAATACCCATATTGCAGCTATGGTACAAAGAATTGAATTGTCCTCAGGTTCATCTCTCAAACCTTTATGGTTTGAGAGATAACCAAACACAAAGTCTCCCCCTCCCTCCCCCAAGTTAGCGTTGTAGCTGACTGCAGGGAAAGTCTGTCATACGACAGGCTTACGGCTCTGCAGCTGAGCCGAGATCGTGTTAGTAAAAAATAATTATTTCACAGAAAACGGTCTTCTACATGTGCTTGGTTTGCAAGCACACGTAGAAGACCGTTTCAGTGAAATAATCATTTTTCCTAACGTGATCTCGGCTCAGCTGCAGAGCCGCCTGATGCAAATAAGACCGGATATCCCTGCAGTCAGCACAAAGCTGACTTCAGGGAAAGGGGAGGGAGGGGAGACTTTGCAGGCGGTTATCTCTCAAACCATAAAGGTCTGAGAGATGACACTGGGGACAGTTCAATTCTTTTTCAAATAGCTACAATATGGGAAATAGTAATATTAAAGTACTAGCAATGTGGGACGGCGTTGCCCGTCATGTTATGACCGTTGGGCGCACGTGTTTGAAATGCAGACACACTGATAAACACAGACATATGCAACACACAGGCAGACACATACCATACATCCCAAGTGTCCCTCTTTAGGAGGGACAGTCCCTCTTTGAGGGCCAAATCCCTCTGTCCCTCTTTCCCGCCCTGTTGTCCCTCTTTTTAGGAGGTCAGACTGTGTGCAGGGCAGCTCCACCTATAGGCGACGTAGGCGCTGGCCTAGGGCGCACACGTACTGGGGGCGCGGGCATGCAGCAGAGAAGAGCTGCGCCCGCACACATACCACGCCGGGAACCACAACACAGTCAGGTCTGTGTCGCTACAGAGCTCCCTCATCTGGTCGGATCTTTAGTAATGCAGAGCGCGTTGGGAGTCATGATCTCCCGCCGCGCTCTGCATTACTGAAGAGAAGACTGCGCGGGAGCTACAGGTATGTGATGGGGGGCAAGTTGGAGCTGAGGGGGCATAGTGGAGCTGAGGGGGCAAGTTGAAGCGGATGTGGGGCAAAGTGGAGATGATGGGGGCAAGTTGGAGCTGTTAGGGGAAAGCTGGAGCTGAGGGGGCATAGTGGAGCTGGTGGGGGCAAGTTGGAGCTGATGGGGGCAAAGTGGAGCGGATGAGGGTCAAAGTGGAGCTGAGGGGGGGCAAGTTGGAGCTGAGGGGGGGCAAAGTGGAGCAGATGGGGGGCAAGTTGGAGCGGATGGGGGGCAAAGTGGAGCAGATGGGGGGCAAGTTCGAGCGGATGGGGGCATAGTGGAGCTGGTGGGGGCAAGTTGGAGATGGTGGGGGCAAGTTGGAGCGGATGGGGGGCAAGTTGGAGCGGATGGGGGGCAAAGTGGAGCTGATGGGGGTAAGTTGGAGAGGATGGGGGTCAAAGTGGAGCTGATGGGGGCAAAGTGGAGCTGAGGGGCCAAAGTGGAGCTGGTGGGGGTACGTTAGAGCAGATGGGGGGCAAAGTGGAGCTGGTGGGGGCACGTTGGAGCGGATGGGGGGCAAAGTGGAGCTGATGGGGGCAAGTTGGAGTGGATGGGGGGCAAAGTGGAGCTGATGGTGGCAAGTTGGAGCTGATGGTGGCAAAGTGGAGCTGGTGGGCCAAAGTGAAGCTGATAAGGGGCAAGTTGGAGCTGGTAGGGGGCATCTCTTACAGGCATCTCCAGACCAGGGGCAGACTGGCCCAGGGGGCAGAGAGAGGACAATCATGAAAAGAGGTGGGGTATAAGTAGGCAGGGTATAAAGGGGTGGGACACAAGGGGTGGAGCGAAATGGGCGGCAAAATTAGGTTTTGCCTAGGGTGGCAAAAATCCTTGCACCAGCCCTGACTGTGTGGTGTGTTTTACTTTGCTCTCCAGCAATAAAGCAATAAACTTCAGTATATGTGTTTATACATTAGTCTGTGCAAATAAAATACTTTGGTCTTGCACTAAATCATTTATTCAGTTACATAAATAGCCAGTAATAGGTCATGAAATAACCTAAAAATTATTACTAATGCCCCACCCACCAGCCACACCCCCAATAATATTACCTAAAACTAACGTGTCCCTCTTTGGCCATGTGAAATGTTGGGAGGTATGCACATACACACAGTGAGCGGCAGAAACATGCAAAAGACACGCACACACAGACTCACTGGAGATGCACACATGGACACATATATGTAACAGAGATGTACACACACAGACACGCAACATATATGAGCAGAAACACATGTGCTCATGAGTTGTGTACCCCTCTGGCACTCAAAGGGTTAAGGTATAGAGAGGCATGTCAGAGTTAAAAAGCAGTGGGAAGTGTGTTCATACCTGGGAACTTTGACTTGTGGAGTCCCTAGAGGGGACTGATGTGGTGCTGATGTGGAGAGACAAATGGGGCAATCTGTGTTAAAAGGGGGCGGGGCTTAATCGCGAGTAGGGGGCGGGGCTTAACATAAATATGGAAAAGTGTTAGTAATAGGCTGTGGAAGGAGGAGAAGTGGGAGGGAAATGCAAGTTTACAATGTGAGGGGTTTGAACACACTCCCTGAGGGCTAAAACTTGATACAGAACCCTGTGGCAGTCAGTGAGTTAAGTGTGAATCTGATGGCTGTCTGTCCTGTGTCTTGCATGGCAAATGATGACAGTGAAGAAATAATTGAGCAATGAGGGCCTACCTTAACCCTTTGAGTGCCATTTTGTTCTTCTGGTGCTGCACTACAGGTCCTGCTGAGGCCACTGGGAGTCAGGGTGAGTGAGTGTGTGTGTGTGTGTGTGTGTGTCAGCCATATTTATTTCTGGCTTTGTGTGTGTATGTGGTGCTGTGTGTGTGAGTGGGGGCATGTGTGTTTGGTGCTGTGTGAGTGGGGCATGTGTGTGAGTTTGGTGCTGTATGAGTGAGGCATGTGTGTTTGTCTGTGGTGTAGGAGCAAGTGGCGGCCATATTGTTTTTTTCTGACTTTGATAGTGGTGGGCGGGCTGCATAGTGGGGGAGGGCCAACTCCCTGCATGATTGAATCACCCAATAAGAATAGTAACTCCTGCTTTATGCCTCCCCTGGGTGTGTTTTGGCAGGCACAAAGTCTTCTTTTATATATATAGATTACTATCCCTTTAAATTACCTACAGAGGTTCAGTTCTGAGACAAACCACTTGCAGCATGGGGAGGGGGGGAGTATAAAAATTCAGCTACATGTAATCCTTTGAGTGGCAGAGGGGTAAGCAAAGGATTACAAAGCAATGTGTTGCATACCCCTCCAGCACTCGAAGGGTTAAATCGAGCAGCATAACGTAAAGCTTTACACTGTAATCCTTGTTTAAATCAAGGAGGATTGTAACCCAACGCCCCTCCATCACATACAGTCTTGCACAGACCCCATAATAATCATCATACCAGAGACTCCATGTCAATCTTCTCTTTGTCAAACACACTGCTGTAATCTGCCAGGCTGAGGGACTCCAGAGCTGCTTCCAGGCTGGGTAATTCCTCCTGCAGACGGTCAGTGTCGCTGGACTCATCCACAGGCTGCAGTGTGAGCTGGGGAGCTGCAGGGGGCGCCTGCAAGAAAGACTCACGTGTGTAAGTTATACATCGGAATCTGGATGGAAATCTACAAGTTATCTTAACAGGGCTGTAAATTACCTTATCGCCATGACTCCCCGATTATCATTATTGTGTGCGCTAGCCCAGGGGTTAATACTTACCGCGTCCCAATCTTCTCCGGATTCCTGTCAGTGGAAGGTCTCTGTATGTAGTATTATGATCACAATTACAGTTTTGTTTTATATTATTTTATACCATTCGGTTGGTGTTCCAATAAACCACCTTTTTAACCATTTACTCCACGGAGTTATATTTTACAATTATATCCGGAGGAAAATCGTCCTAGATTACATTTATCCATTATTGGGGTCCGACTTACACACATCTCCACAAGAGGACCCCTTCTGTCTGAAAGACCGAGTGGGGACTGTTTAATGATTATCCCCAACGTGCCTTCATCCCGAGTGTTCACCACAATAATAATACTTAAATATACACCCCTCGGGTGAAATCCATTCTGTGAGTACTACATTTCAATTTGTTGATATGGAGGCCCCTTTAATACGCTTAAATGGACTGAGTGTGTTAGACAATCGGTGACACGAAAAGTGAGTTTCCATATCCACGAACGAACTGTACTTTATTAGCATTAAGAACATCTCTTAACCCCTTAAGGACCCATGATGGTCCTGGACCATCATGGCTTGAATGATAGCAGCGTGCCTCCGTGCACGCTGCTATCATTAATTCCAGGCTGAGACTGAGCGCTCCGAGACTGGGGCGTTCAGTCTCAGCCCTTCTTACTTGTGCCAGTTCATGTGATCGCTGTAGCAGCAATCACATGTACCGGCATTCTGAGTGATAGAGGCAGTACAGAAAGCATGCTGCCTCTGTCTCTCCTCTGCCTCTGTCTCTCTTACTATGATAGTAAGGGAGCGAGAAGCAGAAAGGAGATACCTAGTGGAAAAAGAAAATACAGAAGCTGGGGGTATTAACCCCTTCACTGCTGGTGCTGGAGGCTGGCTAAATGCAGGTCAATTTCTGACCTGCAATGATATTTAAAATAAATAAATAAATAAATAAATAAATAATCATCTCATTACACAGTATTGGAAGTGTGATTGTTGTGGAGCTATGTAATACACTTATACACACTGCCAAATGTCATAGATAAAGTGTCAAAATAGGGTGGGAAAAAGGGACATGGGGATTTTCACCCAGGGTGGACAGTGGCCACTTTAAACTGAGCATTTTGTAGGTATGATTGACTGGTCATCCCTTTCATGCAGCCTCCATAAAAATTGAACCCTTTGCGCCCAATTGATCCCAAGAGAAAAAAACAAAAATGGCGGGGGGGTTTTTTCACCTTTTTTTTTTATATTTTTTTAATTTTAATAAAGTAAATGGTGGGTTATCCATATAAGTGGGGTATCAAAAGAAAGCCCTATCTGTGCTTAAAGGGATAGTAATACTTTGTTTTAACTTTATTTTATTTTGTAGGCATTAAAAAAACATGAAGAACGATATAAGTCTTATCTCTCAAACCTTTATGGTTTGAGAGATATTCACAAGCAAAGTTTCCCCTCCCGCCCCTTTTACCTAGTGTAAGCCATCTCTTCTCAGATGTGGAATCCAGCCCATAGACCAGACAGATAACAGAAGGGGACAATCTTCTTCCTATGAGAACAATGAAAGCCCTGCCCCCCTTGACAAGTTTTTCAGGTTTTTCCCTTATCTTAATTGAAGATTGTCCCTCTCTGCAATCTACCTGGGCACCTCCCTTCTGATCTGGCTGAGCAGTGTTACATCAGTAAAAGGGGCGGGAGGGGGATACTTTATCATTCAATTACTCTTGAACTACAACTCTAACAGAATTGAAATAAAACTCTCCACAGTCCAAATACTATGATGATTAATTAGAGCTGCTTTTATTATGAAACATTACTATCCCTTTAAAAAAAACAGTATGTAATTTATGAGGATGGAATAAAAGATTTAGAGGGAAAACACTGTTGAACAAAGACAGTCAAAAAAGGTCAGAATTGCTCTGGTCCTTAACACCTTCCCAACAATGGACTTACCAGGTATGTCCCGCAAAAACTGTCACGTAGTGACAAGAGGATGTACCTGGTAAGTCCCGGAAGTAGTACCGGAAGTCCGGGTCTCCGTTTGGGGACTCCGGAATCATTTGGCAATTTTTTTTGTGTGTGTATGATGGGCGTTAAGGTGACAGTCGCGTGCGGACGTGGCTGTCACTAAGGGGTTAAGTGAAAATGACCTCAGATTTTCCCGGTCCTTAAAGGGTTAAAGAGCCTTCACTTGAAATGTATTGATTGGACTTTCTTCTGAATGTAGCTTAGATATTGTTCATTTATTGCATTTGAATATTATTTATTTATTTAACAATAGATCACACTATGTGCAATTTTTCAGATGTGACCATTGATTTGATCACTTGGAGACACCACCCTGAATACTTCTCAAACCACATAAAACGTGGGGCCTCGGAGTACAAGGATATTACTAGAAGCGCACTTGTATTGTCTGGTTATTCAGCGCACACCTGAATATGTGTTTTATCATCTGTATCACTTTTTGAGGTTTAGAGCATCTAGTCAATTGTATTCTATTTCAGTATCCAATATAATTTTGAAACTGTACATACACATCATTTTTATTATTTTTTACGAGTGCCTCTTGTTTATTTTAGCATAATATAAAAAGGAAACAGCATTAAAGGAGTCCAGCGGACATTAATACCTGCTTGTCTTCTGCCACGTTACTTTTTAAGACACCATTCACCTCTGAAGGAACCAATGGCAGGGAGGGAGCCGCTGTCGGGTCAGTCTGGTTAGACAATATGTCGAATAGAATCAAAGAGCCTGACGGGGAACAGAGGCGGAAATTCAGCTCATTGAAATCATAAAGATTCTGATAGCAAACAGCAGCGGATATTTGTGCATTGTGATTATTTATAACAGCAGCGGATATTCTGCGTATTGTGATTATTTATAACAGCAGCGGATATTCTGCATATTGTGATTATATATAACAGCAGCGGATATTCTGCGCATTGTGATTATATATAACAGCAGCGGATATTCTGCGCATTGTGATTATATATAACAGCAGCGGATATTCTGCGCATTGTGATTATATATAACAGCAGCGGATATTCAGCACAATGTGATGATATAATAGGAGCGGTATTCAGCACAATGTGATGATATAATAGGAGCGGATATTCAGTGCAATGTGATTATACAACAAGAGCGGAAATTCAGCTCAATGTGATGATATAATAGGAGCGGATATTTGTGCATTGTGATTATATATAACAGCAGCGGATATTCAGCTCAATGTGATGATATAACAGGAGCGGTATTCAGCGCAATGTGATTATATAACAGGAGCGGATATTCAGCTCAGTGTGATGATATAACAGGAGCGGATATTCAGCGCAATGTGATTATATAACAGGAGCGGATATTCAGCTCAGTGTGATGATATAACAGGAGCGGATATTCAGCTCAGTGTGATGATATAACAGGAGCGGATATTCAGCGCAATGTGATGATATAACAGGAGCGGATATTCAGCGCAATGTGATTATATAACAGGAGCGGATATTCAGTGCATTGCAATATAAAAATTAAAGCGAATGGATGATTTATTTTTTCTTACAAACCCATTTAGTGAATTAGTTGGGAACATCCTAACTTGCAGGGTCAGGAAGGGGTAATTATACAGGTTCTTGACCAGGGTTAGTCGTAACCAGTGGTTAAACTACAATTCCCATCAGCCCCAGCAAAGCACTGTCCAGCTATGGATGACAGCAGTTGTAGTCCACAACCCAAGAGTTAACAGTTACCCACCCTGCTCAACATAATGGTGCAGTCGTAATGTAGAGAGAAAAACATCCAGTGGGACATTTACTAATATCTGACTTCTCTGTAAAGCAAACTAAACTTGTTTTAGGGTGGCAGGTTCACTTTAACCCTTTGAGTGCCAAAGGGGTTTGCAACATATTGCTCTGCAATCTAGTGGTTAAAGGAATAGTAATACTTGAACTTAAGAATGTTTAATATTGTACATATTAAAAAAAATAAATTAAACAATGGAAGTCCTGTTGCTGTAACGTTTATAGTTTTAGAGCTTCTAAATTCTCCTGTCCCGCCCCTTTTACCCAGGTCAGCGCTCTGGCTGACAGACTTAGATCTGATCCCGGGATCGGACGGCTCGTCTGCAGAGTCGAAATAGCAGCGTATACAAAGAGATTCTTCATTAGAACGGTCTACAAAGTGTGCCTGGTTTGAGACTTAGAACTCTAAAATTATAAAATTTACACTAACGGGACTTACACGGTTTGATTTTTTTTTTTTTAATATGTACAATATTAAACAAGCATTCTTAAATTCTTAAGTATTACTATCCCTTTAAGGATTAGGGGGTACGAATAACAATTGCGCTCACACCTGTCTGGTCGTTACAGGTTTAATGACTGGCAAGTGCAATTTATTTTGTATCGGATATAAAAGGCCACGCAGAGGAGGACGTCTGTGTGAAAAGAAAAGAGCAGGAAAATGATCTACGTTAGAGATTTTATCATTTCTCCCCAGTAGAGACCGAGTACAAAATCAGGCCAGATGGTCACTCCGTAATCTATAGATTTACCATCTGAGTGACAGAGGGGTAAGCAATGCATTGCAAAGCATTCAAAGAGTTAACTGGATATGAACCGATTTTCGTTTTTACCAATTTTTTGTATTTTGTTTATTTTTTTTTTGTAAAGATCAAAATAAATGTAGCAAATCAGCACTAAAAGGACTAAAATTCCACCAATTTAAATTGATTTTTTTAACCTCTCGGATCCTGAATGGGTCTCCAACGTAAAGCAATGTGCTGGATAAATCTAGACCATTCAAGAGGTTAAAATGTGCTTCTATGACGGCTGCAGAGGGATTTCGGCTCTATGCCATTACCAAGGCTGTGTCCGGCTACCGAGACGCCTCCGGTGAAGTCGGGATTCCTGCTCATGAACAGTTCGTACAGCCGGTTGATCTCCAGGTTGACCTTGTCCACGATGGTCTGGCAGTATGTGGGGCTGTTATAGAACAGGATGTCCAGCAGCGTCTCGTTGGTGAAGTGGCGCATACGGCCGATGCTGGGCAATGTGATCTTCTTTATCCTCCTATTAAGACCACAGAGGGTGGCAGAGTTACACACAGGGGGGCAAACAAAGGGATGAGAATGGCATGTAATACATTTATATAGCAAAAACAACCAGACACATTCATCATGTAAAGTGGAGCAATTCTAGGCTAATCCAACTGCACCATGGGGCAAACCAACTTCACCATAGTGAACAAACAAAAATTCTCATTAATTTAATGGTGTCTTCTTTAGAGTATAAAGAGGAGATCTTATCACATTGTACAAGTATATGAGGTCAGTACAAGGATCTCTGTGGTGAGCTATTCATTCCAAGGCCCGATCAGGTGACCAGGGGACACCCCTTGAGATTAGAGGGAAGGAGGTTTAGACTTCAGCAGAGGAAAGGGTTTTTTACAGTAAGGTCTGTTAAATTGTGGAATTCCTTGCCCAAGCAGGTGGTAATGGCAGATACAATGGATATATTTAAGAGAAGATTAGATACATTTCTTTCAAAGAGAACATACAGGGTTATACTGTGTATTAGTAGGCAGATCAGGAAGGTCTGATAAAGACTAACTTATTTGGTAGCAGGAAAGCTATATAATGCTCATTTCTCTGAGTTACGAGGCAAAAGGTTGAACCTAATTTACTCTGTTACTATAGAAAGGTCTCCAAACTGTCTTGTTGTTCAATTGCTCCATTTCTCAGTAGATCAGCCTCTGGTCCAGGCTGACACTACAGAGGCCAGGCTACGGATAAACACTACAGAGGCCAGGCTACGGATAAACAAGCACAGAAACTCTCATCTTGTACCCACCTGTCCACTCCAGTGGCATCTCCGTGCAGAAAACTGTGCCAATGAACTGGCAGGAACTCCACCCGGCTCACTTTACCCTCTTCCACCGACTTCTTAAAGTGCGCCTGGAGCAATTTTAGGGACACTGTCCTGAAGTCATCCACTGAATACAAAAGTAAGATGTGGCATTAATCCAGTGGTACCAGCCTGGCCTACAGCTCTCACTGCACACACCAAACACTGTGCCACGCCTCTCACTGCACACACCAAACACTGTGCCACGCCTCTCACTGCACACACCAAACACCGTGTCATCCCTCTCACTGAACACACCAAACACTGTGCCACACCTCTCGCTGCACACACCAAACACTGTGCCACGCCTCTCACTGCACACACCAAACACTGCGTCACCCGTCTCACTGAACGCAACAAACACTGCACCACCCCTCTCACTGCACACACACACACACACACACACACACACACACACACACACACACACACTAAGCCACCCCTCTCACTGCGCACACACACACACTAAACACTGCGCCACAGTTCTCACTGGTCACACCAAACACTGAGACACATGTCTCGTCTGATCTGTACACACCAAATTCAATAAGAAAGAGCTGAGCAAAGGACGTCTACTGCAAGGCTACAGGAGGGCAAGAGATAAGGGTACACTTAAAGGGATAGTAATACTTCGTTTTAACTTTATTTTATTTTGTAGGCATTAAAAAAACATGAAGAATGATATAAGTCTTATCTCTCAAACCTTTATGGTTTGAGAGATATTCACAAGCAAAGTTTCCCCTCCCGCCCCTTTTACTGATGTAACACTGCTCAGCCTGAGCAGAAGGGAGGTGCCCAGGTAGACTGCAGAGAGGGACAATCTTCAATTAAGATAATGGAAAAACCGGAAAAGCTTGTCAAGGGGGCAGGGATTTCATTGTTTTCATAGGAAGAAGAGTGTCCCCTTCTGTTATCTGTCCAGTCTATGGACTGGATTCCACATCTGAGAAGAGATGGCTTACACTAGGTAAAAGGGGCGGGAGGGGAAACTTTGCTTATGAATATCTCTCAAACTATAAAGGTTTGAGAGATAGGACTTATATCATTCTTCATGTTATTTTAATGCCTACAAAATAAAATAAAGTTAAAACGAAGTATTACTATCCCTTTAAGCAAACTTATTCATTAGGGAAATTTGTTTGTTTGGCCCTCAGGTCCTTGGGAGATGCTTCATTCTAAAAGGTATTACAGTGTGTGACTGAGCCATTTACTCTTGGCTCTGTCGCCAATGCTTTCTATGCAATAGGTTTGGTTAATGTATACAGTATCAATATAGCAACCACAAAACACAGCACACATCCTGTCACTGTAATAACTTCTGAATGAGGGATCTACTAGTAGCGATAGTGCCCCAGTGTACATGTATCATATCAGATTGCACCCCACACCCCAGTAGGCACAGTGCAACAGCTGGGAACGTCACAGAACAATCCACTCACCACACTCCACCATGGACCTGAAGCGAAGGTCATACACCGGCCCAATACCGTGGACCATGAATACAAGGTGATCGGCTCTCTGAACTTCACCTGAAAAACACGTGGACAAGGCAGGAAAAGGGGTTCAGAGCTAAATAGTATTAACAGGAACAAATCATCTCCCAGACGTCTCTGCTGGGTTAAAATCCACTCTTATGTGAGTGTGAGCCTGTGTGCTCTGGTCAAAGGGGAAGGGGAGAGCTATGACAGCCAGGATCATCACCCCTCACTCTGTTAACTTACTATCTGGAATATCGTCATGGTCAGCATCAATACCCCGCTTCACTACCCGGGGTCTGGACTGTCCGTCATGTGGGGTCCCCCACTCATCTGGGATAGCAGACTGCTGGAACTGAACAATCACCTGGAAGAACAAAATTCATCCACACGTATTACTGACCATCATAAAGGTCTGGATTAGGAATCAATAGATTAATACCCTTCAAATTATCTGCTTCCGTTCCTCATATTATCATATGACACCATTCACCTGATCACCAATTAATCTTCACATTACCGTGTCACACCGTACACCTGATTACCAATTAATACTCACATTACCGTGTCACACCGTACACCTCATTACCAATTAATACTCACATTATCGTGTCACACTGTACACCTGATCACCAATTAATACTCACATTATCGTGTCACACCGTACACCTGATTACCAATTAATACTGACATTACCGTGTCACACCGTACACCTGATCGCCAATTAATACTCACATTATCGTGTCACACAGTACACCTGATTACCAATTAATACTCACATTACCGTGTCACATCATACACCTGATCACCAATTAATACTCACATTACCGTGTCACATCATACACCTGATTACCAATTAATACTCACATTATCGTGTCACACTGTACACCTCATTACCAATTGATCCTCATATTATCGTCTTACACCCTTCACCCATCACTTATTGACCTTCCCCATACAGACTCTCACCTTGGGATTGTGCATCACAATGGTTTCGCCTCCTGGGAATTCCAGCCTCCGGTGCCACTGATTGCAGGTCACGGCCTTCTTGTACTCAGCCTGTCAGGAAAGAAAAGGGTCTCAGAGAGATCAGCAGATTTAAAGAAGTAACACATACGAATATTAACACTATTTACCGTACTATGGACAGAAATTCCTAATACTCCTTACGAATTTTGTCAATGACTTCCTGTCTTATACCAACATTACCTCCCCCACTCACTGACACTGCTCAGTAATGCATTACCCACCTCTCCTAGCACTGACTTCCTGTCTTATCGCTACCTTACCTCCCCCACTCACTGACACTGCTCAGTAATGTATTACCCACCTCCCCTAGCACTGACTTCCTATCTTATCCCTACATTACCTCCCCACTCACTGACACTGCTCAGTAATACATTACCCACCTCCCCTAGCACTGACTTCCTGTCTTATCGCTACCTTACCTCCCCCACTCACTGACACTGCTCAGTAATGTATTACCCACCTCCCCTAGCACTGACTTCCTGTCCCTACATTACCACCCCACTCACTGACACTGCTCAGCAATGTATTACCCACCTCCCCTAACACTGACTTCCTGTCCCTACATTACCACCCCACTCACTGACACTGCTCAGTAATACATTACCCACCTCCCCTAGTACTGACTTCCTGTCCCTACATTACCACCCCACTCACTGACACTGCTCAGCAATGTATTACCCACCTCCCCTAACACTGACTTCCTGTCTTATCCCTACATTACCTCCCCCACTCACTGACACTGCTCAGTAATACATTACCCACCTCCCCTAGCACTGACTTCCTGTCTTATCCCTACATTACCTCCCCCACTCACTGACACTGCTCAGTAATACATTACCCACCTCCCCTAGCACTGACTTCCTGTCTTATCCCTACATTACCTCCCCACTCACTGACACTGCTCAGCAATGCATTACCCACCTCCCCTAACACTGACTTCCTGTCTTATCCCTACATTACCTCCCCACTCACTGACACTGCTCAGTAATACATTACCCACCTCCCCTAGTACTGACTTCCTGTCCCTACATTACCACCCCACTCACTGACACTGCTTAGCAATGCATTGCACACCTCCCCTAGCACTGACTTCCTATCTTATCCCTACTTTACCTCCCCACTCACTGACACTGCACAGCAATGCATTACCACCTCCCCTAGCACTGACTTCCTGTCTTATCCCTACATTACCTTCCCACTCACTGACACTGCTTAGCAATGCATTGCACACCTCCCCTAGTACTGACTTCCTATCTTATCCCTACATTACCTCCCCACTCACTGACACTGCACACCAATGCATTACCACCTCCCCTAGTATTGACTTCCTGTCTTATCCCTACATTACCTCCCCCACTCACTGACACTGCTCAGTAATACATTACCCACCTCCCCTAGCACTGACTTCCTGTCTTATCCCTACATTACCTCCTCCACTCACTGACACTGCTCAGCAATGCATTACCCACCTCCCCTAGCACTGACTTCCTGTCTTATCACTACATTAGCTCCCCACTCACTGACACTGCTCAGCAATGCATTACCCACCTCCCCTAGCACTGACATCCTGTCTTATCCCTACATTACCTCCCACTCACTGACACTGCTCAGCAATGCATTACCCACCTCCCCTAGCACTGACTTCCTGTCTTATCACTACATTAGCTCCCCACTCACTGACACTGCTCAGCAATGCATTACCCACCTCCCCTAGCACTGACTTCCTGTCTTATCCCTACATTACCTCCCCTCTCACTGACACTGCTCAGCAATGCATTACCCACCTCCCCTAGCACTGACTTCCTATCTTATCCCTACATTACCTCCCCACTCACTGACACTGCTCAGCAATGCATTACCCACCTCCCCTAGTACTGACTTCCTGTCTTATCCCTACATTACCTCCTCACTCACTGACACTGCTCAGCAATACATTACCCACCTCCCCTAGCACTGACTTCCTGTCTTATCCCTACATTACGTCCCCTCTCACTGACACTGCTCAGCAATGCATTACCCATCTCCCCTAGCACTGAAAGTGTTAGGAGTCAGCAAGTGGGGGAGGTAATGTAGGATAAGACATGAAGCCTTTATTAGAATCAACTATAAATCTCAACTCCTATAAATGAAAAACGGTGAATAAAATTTGGATTTTGAAAGACATTTTCAAAATCACCAAATATCAGCTTAGGCAATAGTGTCCCAATAAATCAACGGGACTTTGTATTTGTGCCCTATGGGGAAGTTGTTTTACTCTAAAATATATGGCCCCATGTCTAGATCTCACTATAACATTACACTGGGAGTCCCTCCCCCAACTCCAGTTTAGGATCTGTGGGCCACTTACCTCCAGCCTCTCACTGAAATCCTCGCTGTAAGGGATGAACCTGCTGTCCGTATCCCCCTTGTAGAACCAAGAGCAGCGCCGGACTTCTGTGTCCTCCTCATCCCAGAACACGGCTTTCCTCTTGCGATCATACAGACACACGTCATAGCGGCCTCCGTCAGTACTGACCACCACGCTCTCAGGATCCGGCTGGACTGCAGAAGAGATGACACAGAGTCAAACAGCTGATAATGAACCTATATAGGAATTTAGTGCGACCAGTGATTGGCTGAGGATGATGGGAATTGTATTTAAACAGCTGAAAAAATCACTGGTCTCAACTGTTATTTTGGATTGCAAGTTCCTATTAGTAGGTCCAGCATTTCTTTTCTTTGGTATCCCTGTTCACTCTGTAATAAAGGGATAGTAATACCTTTAGACAAATGCAGCTCCGATTGATCCTCCTATAAAGAGGATCATGTAACGCTTTATTTCAGTATGCTCCATGTTCAAAAGGAATTCACTGCTAATGGATTCCCCTCCGGCCTCCTTGACCCACTTCACGCTGCCTCTTTCAGCCGGTCGGATGGAGCACAATGAGGGACAATCTTCACTGCGCATAAGGAAAATCCTTCAATGGGGGGGTTCTTTATACTCTGAATGAAGACTGTCTCTCACCGCGCACTGTTTGGTCCCACGACCGGATTCCACATCTAAGGGAAGGCAGCTTACAGTAGGTAAAAGGGGTGAAAGGGGATCCTTTACCAGTGAATTTCTATTGAACTAAAACACGGAGCATCTTATAATATGAAAGGCCACCTGTCCAATGCAGTCATGCGCAGTAGAGACTGCCAGAACGCACAGAATGCTGGGAGGTGTAGGAATGCTGGGAGTTCTGTGCTGGGAGGTGCAAGAATGCTGGGAGGTGTAGGAATGCTGGGAGGTGTAGGAATGCTGGGAGGTGTAGGAATGCTGGGAGGTGCAAGAATGCTGGGAGGTATAGGAGTGCTGGGAGGTGTAGGAGTGCTGGGAGGTGTAGGAATACTGGGAGGTGTAGGAATGCTGGGAGGTGTAGGAGTGCTGGGAGGTGTAGGAGTGCTGGGAGGTGTAGGAATACTGGGAGGTGTAGGAATGCTGGGAGGTGTAGGAATGCTGGGAGGTGTAGGAATGCTGGGAGGTGCAAGAATGCTGGGAGGTGCAAGAATGCTGCGAGGCGTAGGAATGCTGGGAGGTGCAAGAATGCTGCGAGGCGTAGGAATGCTGGGAGTTCTGTGCTGGGAGGTGTAGGAGTGCTACGAGGTGTAGGAATACTGGGAGTTCTGTTCTGGGAGGTGTAGGAATGCTGGGAGGTGTAGGAATGCTGGGAGGTCTGTGCTGTGCTGGGAGGTGTAGGAATGCTGGGAGTTCTGTGCTGTGAGGTGTAGGAATGCTGGGAGTGCTGTGCTGTGCTGAGAGGTGTAGGAATGCTGGGAGGTGTAGGAATGCTGGGAGAATTCTGTGCGTTCAGTCAGTCTCTACTGCACATAACTGTATAGCGTGCGCCGCTAGTGAGGCAGCAGCAGTACATAGGACAGGACCGGCCTCTTTACCTCACCGGATCTTGGCCTGTGTACACAGGCTTTTACACTAGTATTGAAATAAAGCAGGAGGATCAATTGGATCTGTATTTGTTTCAAGGTATTGCTATCGCTTTAAAGGGTTAGGAATGCAGAAAATTTAATCCTATTAAATATTGTAGATGTTAAAAAAAAAATAAAGTATATGAAGAAAGTCCTCTCTTGATAGATATTCACCACTAAAATTCTCCCCTCCCGTTCTCCTGACGTCAGTGCTGTACTGACAGCAGGAGATCGCGGTCTGGTGGCTCTTCAGCAGAGATGAAATAGAGAAATTGCTTGATTGAAAAGGTCTATAAAGTGTGCCTGGTTTTCAAGCACATTCATAGACCGTTCCAATGAAGTAGTTCTTTTAGGTGTTGCTATTGCGGCTCTGCTGAAGAGCCTCCTCGAGTCCCACGACCAGAATCTCCGTCTGTCAGCTTTACAGCTGAGATGAGTGAGGGGGGAACTTAAGCGGCGAATCTCTCTCACACAGTAAAGGTTTGAGACACGGGACTTTCTCAAGATACTTTATTTTTTTTTTAACCTCTACTATATTTAACAGACTTCAATTTCGGCATTACTAACACTTTAACACTTTGAGTGCCAGAGGGGTACGCAACGCATTGCTCTACCCCTCTGGCACTCAAAAGGTTAAGTTCTAAACCCCCTTGAAGACCAGAGAGATATGGCAAAGCATTGCACTCACCTATCGTCATCAAGGGGTTAAACTGGATCCAGCACCCTAAGTTTAGTTTTATAGAGAATCACATTTTATACTGTCCTCTCCATTCTTAAAGTAAATCCTATTTAACTCTTTGAATGCCAGAGAGGTAAGCAAAGCAATGCACACAAAGGTTAAGAAATTAACTTATTTGTTGGTGCCACAATCTGACACTTTATGCTAATGAGTTACGTTTGAGGCAAAACTTGCCCCTCACTGTGCTATTAGAAATGTGTGGACTCTGCCTGGATTAATCACAGCACAGTGTGGGGGAATACTGGCCCAGCACAGATATTAATTAGCATAAATGCCAGACGGTGCCATCAGCAAATAAATTAATTTGTCAAAAACTGTATAGGTAACAAACAAACAGAAAAGGGAGAGTTTTTTTTATTATTATTGTTGATTCAGATGGAAAACTATACTTGAGAAATTGGCATTACAGAGAGCAATGAAACGCGTTGTAGAATATGTATAGAATGAACATTCATTTGGTTTTTACTGTTTGATATGTTATTCAGGAGATAAAATCATCATCTTTTTTAAACCGTTTTAAATAAAAGAATACTTGATATATATCTTACTCGCCGGTGAAAGACCTGATTGCTTGAGCAGGGACAAGCGAATATCTGTGTACACTGCTTCTACAGACAGGTGGATGAACTACACTGGTATTGCCAATACTGTGAGTACCATCTTTACTTATTTTGAATATTTGGTTCCTAGCGATTCTTTGGTAGAACGACTACTGGCACACTCTTTTCAGTTCAGGTACAAACTATAGATCAGTGGTTCTCAACCCCTGCCCTCAGTGGTCACTAACAGGACAGGATTTGATGATTTCCTTGTTAGCGCACAGGTGAGTTAATCAATGTGAATGAGCCTCTGATCACCACACCAGTGCCCTCAGTGGCTATTAACAGGCCAGGGTTTTAGAATTTCCTTTTAAGAGCACAGGTGAGTTAATCAATACGACTGAGCCTCTGATCAACACACTTGTGTTCTAGCAGGGAAATTCCTAAGTGCTGGCCTGTTAGTGGCCACTGAGGGCACGGGCTGAGAACCCTGTTCTAGATCCACATAATGAGAAGTTCTGTAAGGATGCACTCACCGGAGTTATAAACTTCCTCTAAATTCACAGAATCGTAAGTGCTGAATGGAAGCCAGAGCTCCTTGCCCTCCACTTGCTTGCAGTAAAACCAGTGCGGCTGGACCGGCTCATACAGGTTCGGAATGAAGGGGGGAGGTGGCGCGGGAACCAGGGGTCCGGCTGGCCTGGCATTAGGAAAGCTCTGCGATGTTGGTGGGGGTGGCAGAACGGGTGCTGATTTAGGGGGCTGAAAACAAACACCACGAACATCAAACATATTATATGTGTAATAAAATCTACAAGGAGGATTGCACAGGCCTGGCTGCTAGCCAAAGTCAAAGTAGAATGTAGATTCCCAAAACAAGGACTGCACTCACAGAACCGAAGGGTTAAAGAGCACATTGTTACTGGCTACAACTTCCTGTGAGTGCTGGTCTCTGTACTACATACAAACACATACAATGTAATAATCTATATAAAAGGTGGCTGTCATGTGGCACACATTCTGCATTCGTGCCAGACACAACTAGGGGCTGGCAATGAATAGGAGATATGTAAGACTCCTCCATACTGACTCTCTAACAGGTAGAGACTTAGCGGCGTGATTTTGACAGGAGTGGCCAAGGGGGGTGAAGCCTCACGAGTCACCCCTGTCAAGATCTCTGCAGGGAGTTTGCCTGCCCTCAACTTCTCCTCTTCCTGAAGCCCACCCCTTCCTCACCTTCACCTCTTCCCTGAACCCCCCCTTCCTCACCTTCACCTCTTCCCTGAACCCCCCCTTCCTCACCTTCACACCTCTTCCTGAACCCCCCTTCCTCACCTTCACACCTCTTCCCTGAACCCCCCTTCCTCACCTTCACCTCTTCCCTGAACCCCCCCTTCCTCACCTTCACACCTCTTCCCTGAACCCCCCCTTCCTCACCTTCACACCTCTTCCCTGAACCCCCCCTTCCTCACCTTCACACCTCTTCCCTGAACCCCCCTTCCTCACCTTCACACCTCTTCCCTGAACCCCCCTTCCTCACCTTCACCTCTTCCCTGAACCCCCCCTCCTCACCTTCACACCTCTTCCCTGAACCCCCCCCTTCCTCACCTTCACACCTCTTCCCTGAACCCCCCTTCCTCACCTTCACACCTCTTCCCTGAACCCCCCTTCCTCACCTTCACCTCTTCCCTGAACCCCCCCTTCCTCACCTTCACACCTCTTCCCTGAACCCCCCCTTCCTCACCTTCACCTCTTCCCTGAACCCCCCTTCCTCACCTTCACCTCTTCCCTGACCCCCCTCCTCACCTTCACACCTCTTCCTGAACCCCCCCCTTCCTCACCTTCACACCTCTTCCCTGAACCCCCCCTTCCTCACCTTCACACCTCTTCCCTGAACCCCCCCTTTCTCACCATCACACCTCTTCCCTGAACCCCCCTTCCTCACCTTCACCTCTTCCCTGAACCCCCACTTCCTCACCTTCACCTCTTCCCTGAACCCCCCCTCCTCACCTTCACACCTCTTCCCTGAACCCCCCTTCCTCACCTTCACCTCTTCCCTGAACCCCCACTTCCTCACCTTCACCTCTTCCCTGAACCCCCACTTCCTCACCTTCACCTCTTCCCTGAACCCCCCTTCCTCACCTTCACCTCTTCCCTGAACCCCCCCTCCTCACCTTCACACCTCTTCCCTGAACCCCCCTTCCTCACTTCACACCTCTTCCCTGAACCCCCCTTCCTCACCTTCACCTCTTCCCTGAACCCCCCTTCCTCACCTTCACACCTCTTCCCTGAACCCCCCTTCCTCACCTTCACCTCTTCCCTGAACCCCCCCTTCCTCACCTTCACACCTCTTCCCTGAACCCCCCCTTCCTCACCTTCACCTCTTCCCTGAACCCCCCCTTCCTCACCTCACCTCTTCCCTGAACCCCCCCTTCCTCACCGTCACCTCTTCCCTGAACCCCCCCTTCCTCACTTCACACCTCTTCCCTGAACCCCCCCTCCTCACCTTCACCTCTTCCCTGAACCCCCCCTTCTCACCTTCACCTCTTCCCTGAACCCCCCTTCCTCACCTTCACCTCTTCCCTGAACCCCCCCTCCTCACCTTCACCTCTTCCCTGAACCCCCCTTCCTCACCTTCACCTCTTCCCTGAACCCCCACTTCCTCACCTTCACCTCTTCCCTGAACCCCCCTTCCTCACCTTCACCTCTTCCCTGAACCCCCCCTCCTCACCTTCACACCTCTTCCCTGAACCCCCCTTCCTCACCTTCACCTCTTCCCTGAACCCCCCCTTCCTCACCTTCACACCTCTTCCCTGAACCCCCCCTTCCTCACCTTCACCTCTTCCCTGAACCCCCCCTTCCTCACCTTCACCTCTTCCCTGAACCCCCCCTTCCTCACCTTCACCTCTTCCCTGAACCCCCCCTTCCTCACCTTCACCTCTTCCCTGAACCCCCCCTTCCTCACCTTCACCTCTTCCCTGAACCCCCCCTTCCTCACCTTCACCTCTTCCCTGAACCCCCCCCTTCCTCACCTTCACCTCTTCCCTGAACCCCCCCTTCCTCACCTTCACACCTCTTCCCTGAACCCCCCCTCCTCACCTTCACCTCTTCCCTGAACCCCCCTTCCTCACCTTCACCTCTTCCTGAACCCCCCCTCCTCACCTTCACCTCTTCCCTGAACCCCCCCTCCTCACCTTCACCTCTTCCCTGAACCCCCCCTCCTCACCTTCACCTCTTCCCTGAACCCCCCCCTCCTCACCTTCACCTCTTCCCTGAACCCCCCCCCTTCCTCACCTTCACCTCTTCCCTGAACCCCCCCTCCTCACCTTCACCTCTTCCCTGAACCCCCCCTCCTCACCTTCACCTCTTCCCTGAACCCCCCTCCTCACCTTCACCTCTTCCCTGAACCCCCCCTCCTCACCTTCACCTCTTCCCTGAACCCCCCTTCCTCACCTTCACCTCTTCCCTGAACCCCCCCCCTTCCTCACCTTCACCTCTTCCCTGAACCCCCCCTCCTCACCTTCACCTCTTCCCTGAACCCCCCCTCCTCACCTTCACCTCTTCCCTGAAGCCCACCCTTTCCCCACATTCACCATTTCACTTTAGACAGCTCTGCAAAACAGCTGCTACCCTTTGGCCCTCCGCCCGTCACTTCCCTTTGGCCCATCCTATCCTCCATTCACAGAAAAGTAAAGTAAAAAACGCACATTGTACATTCATTGAAATAGAAATGTAAGCTCTCCTTAACATTATACCTCCCTCCCTACCAGCAGTACAATGTATTACCCATCTCCCCTAGTACTGAATTCCTGTCTTATCCCTACATTACCTCCCTCACTCACTGACACTGCTCAGCAATGCATTACCCACCTCCCCTAGCACTGACTTCCTGTCTATCCCTACATTACCTCCCCACTCACTGACACTGCTCAGCAACGCATTACCCACCTCCCCTAGCACTGACTTCCTGTCTTATCCCTACATTACCTCCCCACTCACTGACACTGCTCAGCAACGCATTACCTACCTCCCCTAGCACTGACTTCCTGTCTTATCCTACATTACCTCCCTCACTCACTGACACTGCTCAGCAACGCATTACCTACCTCCCCTAGCACTGACTTCCTGTCTTATCCCTACATTACCTTCCCCACTCACTGACACTGCTCAGCAATGCATTACCCACCTCCCCTAGCACTGACTTCCTGTCTTATCCCTACATTACCTCCCCACTCACTGACACTGCTCAGCAATGTATTACCTACCTCCCCTAGCACTGACTTCCTGTCTTATCCCTACATTACCTCCCCACTCACTGACACTGCTCACCAATGCATTACCTACCTCCTCTAGTACTGACTTCCTGTCTTATCCCTACATTACCTCCCCCATTCACTGACACTGCTCAGCAATGTATTACCTACCTCCCCTAGCACTGACTTCCTGTCTTATCCCTACATTACCTTCCCCACTCACTGACACTGCTCACCAATGCATTACCCACCTCCCCTAGTACTGACTTCCTGTCTTATCCCTACATTACCTCCCTCACTCACTGACACTGCTCAGCAATGTATTACCTACCTCCCCTAGCACTGACTTCCTGTCTTATCCCTACATTACCTTCCCCACTCACTGACACTGCTCAGCAATGCATTACCCACCTCCCCTAGCACTGACTTCCTATATTATCCCTACATTACCTCCCTCACTCACTGACACTGCTCAGCAATGTATTACCTACCTCCCCTAGCACTGACTTCCTGTCTTATCCCTACATTACCTTCCCCACTCACTGACACTGCTCAGCAATGCATTACCCACCTCCCCTAGCACTGACTTCCTATATTATCCCTACATTACCTTCCCCACTCACTGACACTTGCTCAGCAATGCATTAACCACCTCCCCTAGCACTGACTTCCTATATTATCCCTACATTACCTCCCTCACTGACACTGCTCAGCAATGCATTACCCACCTCCCCTAGCACTGACTTCCTGTCTTATCCCTACATTACCTCCCTCACTCACTGACACTGCTCAGTAATGCATTACCCACCTCCCCTAGCACTGACTTCCTGACTTATCCCTACATTACCTCCTCACTCACTGACACTGCTCAGCAATGTATTACCCACCTCCCCTAGCACTGACTTCCTGTCTTATCCCTACATTACCTCCCCACTCACTGACACTGCTCAGCAATACATTACCCACCTCTCCTAGCACTGACTTCCTGTCTTATCCCTACATTACCTCCCCACTCACTGACACTGCTCAGCAATGTATTACCCACCTCCCCTAGCACTGACTTCCTGTCTTATCCCTACATTACCTCTCCCACTCACTGACACTGCTCAGCAATGCATTACCCACCTCCCCTAGCACTGACTTATTGTCTTATCCCTACATTACCTCCCCACTCACTGACACTGCTCAGCAATACATTACCCACCTCTCCTAGCACTGACTTCCTGTCTTATCCCTACATTACCTCCCCACTCACTGACACTGCTCAGCAATGTATTACCCACCTCCTAGCACTGACTTCCTGTCTTATCCCTACATTACCTCTCCCACTCACTGACACTGCTCAGCAATGCATTACCCACCTCCCCTAGCACTGACTTCCTGTCTTATCCCTACATTACCTCTCCCACTCACTGACACTGCTCAGCAATGCATTACCCACCTCCCCTAGCACTAACTTCCTGTCTTATCCCTACATTACCTCCCCACTCGCTGACACTGCTCAGCAATGCATTACCCACCTTCCCTAGCACTGACTTCCTGTCTTATCCCTACATTACCTCCCCACTCACTGACACTGCTCAGCAATGCATTACCCACCTCCCCTAGCACTGACTTCCTGTCTTATCCCTACATTACCTCCCCACTCACTGACACTGCTCAGCAATGCATTACCCACCTCCCCTAGCACTGACTTCCTGTCTTATCCCTACATTACCTCCCCACTCACTGACACTGCTCAGCAATGCATTACCCACCTCCCCTAGCACTGACTTCCTGTCTTATCCCTACATTACCTCCCCACTCACTGACACTGCTCAGCAATGCATTACCCACCTCCCCTAGCACTGACTTCCTGTCTTATCCCTACATTACCTCCCCACTCACTGACACTGCTCAGCAATGCATTACCCACCTCCCCTAACACTGACTTCCTGTCTTATCCCTACATTACCTCCCCCACTCACTGACACTGATCAGCAATGCATTACCCACCTCCCCTAGCACTGACTTCCTGTCTTATCCCTACATTACCTCCACACTGACTGACACTGCTCAGCAATGCATTACCACCTCCCCTAGCACTGACTTCCTGTCTTATCCCTACATTACCTCCCCACTCACTGACACTGCTCAGCAATGCATTACCTACCTCCCCTAGCACTGACTTCCTGTCTTATCCTTACATTACCTCCCCACTCACTGACACTGATCAGCAATGCATTACCCACCTTCCCTAGCAGAGTGTTACCAATATCTAGTCTCAAACAGTAGTGTTGAGGTCTAAAACACACACAGTATGAAGAGTTCCTTACTGGTGGCAGAGAGGCCGGGGCTCCTTGGTAAACATGAGGAGGAGCAGCAGCAGCAAACTGAGGAGGAGCAGCAGCAGCAAACTGAGGGGCAGGCGGAGCACACTGAGGGGCCTGGGCAGGCTGACCATGTGCCTGGTCCTGCTGTAGCTGTGGAGGAGTCAAGTAGGGATTTGCTCGACTGCTCTGCACGTTGTGTCGATACGGGTTGTATCCAGAATGGGAGGTGCCAGTGGTGGAGCGGTGTAAGTGGCATGTGGTGGGCATTGCTGTGAGGGTGGTAGAAATACCCCCGTGGTGACCTGGCTCACTGGAGGATTCCCTATAAAGGGAGGCTTTGGTGTCTGAGAGGGGATCATATTCTGTCCATTCTGGGCCGCTCCGGACAGAGGCAATGACGCCGCAGGTCTGAAGAAGACGGTAGTCCCTGAAGATGGAGTTGCTGTAGTCATTGGCGGCTGGCCAATGGTGGCAAATGGATCATTATTATTATTATTATTGGCCAGGCCAGAGCTCTGTGAGAAGTAACTAAACGTCTGTGGTGGGTTAGTCACGGCCGATGTCTGTCCCAGAAAGCTGTCCTCTTCTCCCACCTCAGTGGAGTCAACTGCAACCACACAGAGAAACAAAATTACATTACTGTGTAAGACAAGGCCCTGGCACTGGACTGTTCAGGGAAAAGGACTGGCAATATTGCTGGACTACAACATGCATAATCCCCAACCAGCCACTGACTGGCTGAGGATTATGGGAACTGCAGTATAAATACTGACGTGAAAAGAAACGTAAAAGAGAATAGATACCAGAACCAGAGAACCCACACGGCCCAAAGAAAATCCGAAATAGTGCCACCCTGTGTCAGGAAATAGTAAAGACATGTATATCTTTTGGTATTTACATGTCTTTACTATTTCCTGACACAGGGTGGCACTATTTCGGATTTTCTTTGGGCCGTGTGGGTTCTCTGGTTCTGGTATCTATCGTTCTCTTTTACGTTTCTTTTCAAGTCATCACGGGAGGTCGTTTGGGTTCACACGCGGTGAGTCTCATTATCTTGTTTGTATTTATATGTGATACTTTGATTTGTTATACATGTTTGCTTGATAAAGGTCCCGATCTGAAGACCGAAACGTTGCATCTTTTCACCATTAAATTGGTTTAATCGTATTGTTAAATCCGCGAGTGCACAGCTTATCTATTTGTTACATACGCTACTGGAGCACCCGGTCCTGTTGCTAATTACCGGTGAGAGTGCTTAACCTTTGGCAGCATATATATTTATTTATTTTTTTTATATTAGTGGGAGTGCCACCTGGTGTACAGACAGTTATTTTTCCTATGGAACAGATGAGTCACTGGCCACATGTCCCCATAGAATGGGATAGTAACAGCGCCACCTGAAGCACTAACACTGGCATCCTTCATAATTCCAACTCCAACAAAAGCACCCACAGAAGCCCCAGACCCCAACACTGCAAACCTGGCACCCCCAAACACTAACATCACAAGCTTGGCATTAAGGTAAAAAAAGATGTAACCCTTATATAAGTAACTAGTGTAAAAGCCCGTGTACATGGGCCAAGGTCCGGGTAATGTTAAACCCTCTGGCACTCAAAGGGTTAAGCAACCACTACCTCACTGCTCCACGCGATGCAGTCCTGCATCGCCTCACTCACGCAGTGCAATCGTGCAGTAGAGACTGGCCGAACACGGACAGTCTCTACTGTGCATGACTGCATCGTGACAAACATCATAGCGAATTATTATATAGGATAATATAATCCGTGTGTGTGTGTATGTGTATGTATGTATGTATGTATGTATGTATATGTGTGTGTGTATATGTGTGTGTGTATGTGTGTGTGTGTGTATGTGTGTGTGTGTGTATGTGTGTGTGTGTGTATGTGTGTGTGTGTGTATGTGTGTGTGTGTGTGTATGTGTGTGTGTGTGTATGTGTGTGTGGTGTGTATGTGTGTGTGTGTGTGTATGTGTGTGTGTGTGTGTGTATGTGTGTGTGTGTGTATGTGTGTGTGTGTGTGTGTATGTGTGTGTGTGTGTATGTGTGTGTGTGTGTGTGTGTATGTGTGTGTGTGTGTGTGTGTGTGTGTGTGTGTGTATGTGTGTGTGTGTATGTGTGTGGTGTGTATGTGTGTGTGTGTATGTGTGTGTCTGTATGTGTGTCTGTATGTGTGTCTGTATGTGTGTCTGTATGTGTGTCTGTATGTGTGTCTGTATGTGTGTCTGTATGTGTGTCTGTATGTGTGTCTGTATGTGTGTCTGTATGTGTGTCTGTATGTGTGTCTGTATGTGTCTGTATGTGTGTATGTATGTATGTGTGTGTGTCTGTATGTATGTGTGTCTGTATGTGTGTGTATATGTGTATGTTATACTCCTTAGACGAACACTATAACCAATATATTCTCCATAACACAAACTGACTGCTCCTTTACACCACTGTCTGTTACAGAAGCTTCCAACGAATCATCACTGTTCAATGCACTGGAGACATCTCTACCAGCAAACTCAGCTTCTGACTAAGTTTTCCAGCTACTTAATATGTAAATTCTACTTGTATTTCTTATTTATTCCTAATGAAAACTGAATAAAATTTATGTATGTGGGGGGTGTATAAAAGTTGCACTGAACAGAGCACAGTGTGTGAGTGTGTGTGTCACACAAAGCTCACCATTGTGCGGTCACTGACACTCGGGGGGGGGGGGTGCAAGGTGATCCTATACGCCACCAGCAGAACACAAGAGACCTCTATTCACCCCCAATACAGGGACACTAAATGGATCTGTAGCACCAGAACTAGAAGCCACTCACAAGGACAGTGTTTAACCCTTTTGGTCTCAGTAGGTATTCCATGCAGCGCACACTTCCTCAGGGTCACAGTGATAGTGGGGGCCGTATTTGGAAACCAAAAAGTGGCGCTATTGTGGACCAACCCAACTCAATAATAAAAGAAGGTGAAACCCACTCCCCCATGAGTTAAAACGGAATGTTTCACCCTTCGAATGCTTCTCAGTGTGTTTGAGTCCTCTCTAGCACTCAAACGGTGAGAAGTCCCATTTTAAATAAGTGGGAATAAGGGACATTTTTTTATTTATTCCATAGGATAACGTTGTTTGCCCCATAATTGCTTTCTGACTACTACAGCGCTGAATATATTATCAACACAAACAGGCATTCAGATTACCATCTCACAGAGCAGACAAACCTGATGTAGGTGAGGCAGTCGGGAACCTCATCAGCACTGCCTGTGATCGCTGGAGGCATCATTAAAGAGAGTCTGGTCATATCAGGTGACATCCCCATTATAGAGGCACTAAATCTACTACATGTCGAGAAATTTAAGTTGAAGTATACACTCCATATGGGACAACTGAAAGTACTTATTGATATGCTCGCTTGATTGTATTAGAGAAAAGAGGTCTAAGGGGTTATACAATTACCATTTTCACTTATATGTTCGGGTCAATAAAAAAAAAAAAAAAAAAAAAAAACTTTCCAACAACTATTTAATCGAAGAGCTGAGTAAAGTACAAGACATCATCCATTAAGACAAGAGGACAGGTGCTTTTAACTAAAACAAAGGCATGGATTTTTTTTTACAATAAGGGCAGTAAAGTTATGGAATTATTTGCCATGTGATGCTGTGTCTGGTCACCATGGCACCCAGAAATTGGGACCTGGCACCCAGAAAACTTGCCCTTCGTGCAGGAAAAGCAGCTTCCCTACACTGCAGGGCAAGTTGTAATGCTTTAAAATTATACACAATTGCTCCCATGAACATGAGAGTGATCGTGTATACAAAAAATAAATGCACATAGTGCGGGATCTCTTGATTCTGCACTATGTGTGAGTAAATAAAAAATATATATATCAGACCTCGAAAGGGGGTCATTGGGACCCCTCCTGATGCTCCCCTCCCCATGGCACTGATCACCTATCCAAACGGATAGAACATCAGTGTTGTGACCAGAAAGGAGGTCACTGCCTTCCCTCTAAGTCCTTCTCTTAACATTCAGTGAGTGCCTCGGTTAAAGGGATAGTAATGTTTCCTAATAAAAGCAGCTCTAATTAATCATCATAGTATTTGGACCTTGGAGAGTGTTATTTCAATTCTGTCAGAGTTGTAGTACAAGAGTAATTGAATGATAAAGTTTCCCCTCCCGACCCTTTTACCTAGTGTAAGACACCTCCCCTCAGATGTGGAATGCAGTCCATAGACCAGACAGATAACAGCAGGGGACAATCTTCTTCCTATGAGAACAATGAAAGCCCTGCCCCCCTTGACAAGTTTTTCAGGTTTTTCCCTTATCTTAATTGAAGATTGTCCCTCTCTGCAGTCTACCTGGGCACCTCCCTTCTGATCTGGCTGAGCAGTGTTACATCAGTAAAAGGGGCAGGAGGGGGATACTTTGTCATTGAATTACTCTTGTACTACAACTCTGACAGAATTGAAATAACACTCTCCAAAGTCCAAATACTATGATGATTAATTAGAGCTGCTTTTATTATGAAACATTACTATCCCTTTAAGTATGAGGATCTTAAGACACTCATAATGCAAATGGGTCTTGAAGGTCCTCCCTTCTCAACCTGGACGTTCATACGATTCTGGGTTTAAGAGAAGAACTTAGAGGAAAAGCAGCTATTGCCTTCTTGGCGCAGTATTCATCGCCTAGCCTACTGGATAGGCGATAAATGCTGGGGGTGCATTAGGAGGGGTCCCAATGCCTGCCCATGGGGTTTGATTTAAAAAAAAAAAAAATATATCAATATTTTTCAAAAACTAATAAAAATAATAAATAAAATCCCACATCCTCCAGTCTACCAAAACATTGTTTTATACCCCACCCCAACAAGCCTTGTTCCCTGTCCACTGGTAGCCAGAGATCCCCATGCACACTGACTGACCCCGAGAGACTTGTCTTCCTGTCCATTTGTAGCCACAGATCCCGATATATACACTGCATGGCTCCCAAGCCGTGCCCCACTGCCCCTCGTAGCCATAGAACCCCCATATACACTTATCTCCAGCCTGGTTTCACTGGCAAATACCACAGAAGAAAAGGGTTTGCATCAGCTAAATAAACTATCCCTACAATCTATATATAACCAAATGGTCAAGGTGCACTAAGGGTGTAAACCAATATCCTACTATTCACAAGGGGAAAAAAATGGGTCAAGGAACGCCGCACAAGATCCCCTAGAATACAGACACCCATTAATGAAGGCACACTTATAGGGAATAGAAAAAAAAAATCAAATAAAGTTTATTAAGTACAAAAATCACAAAAAAATGGCATTAAAAACATTAAAAGCCAAAGGACTGGCAAGACGAGATATGTAATGATAACCATATGCGAGTGAAGATCCATCCGGTAAAATCCCAGACTGGATATGAACTAACCTATAA
>CM074724.1:6808579-6886079 GCA_037306005.1 Rhinophrynus dorsalis
TAGCTCAGAGGCGGAGAAGAGCAGGTTAGTGCCGAGTGCCCCCGGCTGAGCCCCACTCGGCCTCTTCTCCGCCATGTCCGGCCCACAGGTTCCACGTATCTCTACCAGGACAGCCGGAACCGGACCAGCCACCAACACACACACTCCACCAATCAGAAACGAAAACCGGCCCCGAGCAGCCAATCAGATCACGCCTCGCATAGAACTCTCCTCCAATCACTGCAACAACCAACCTTAACGTCATATGACTTCGTATAATGAGGCCTTGCCATCCACAACATGGCTGCTCTCCAGATCGTTTCCGCCATCCAGCGATTCAGAGTGTGATGGCTCCGCCCCTTTGCGCCGTGACGATCTTTTCCCGCCATTGCTCTTTGGCTGTCACGAGTTGATCGGTGCCGGTACAATGACAGGAGCCGAGGACTGGATGAGCGCCCCCCTCAGTGTGGTGCAGGGGTTGTTCGGTGAGTGAGAAGTACTGGGAGTGCCAGGCTTGGGCTCTGCGTGTGCCAGGGGATGCCCCTTATTCAGGGATAGGCAACCTGAGGCTCCCCAGCAGTTAAGTACTACAATTCCTGTCATACCCAACCAGTGGCTGTCCAGGGAATTGTTGTCTTCATCAGCTGGAGATCTTCAGGTTGCTAAAATCTGCCCTGGCACCCCAGTCTGTCACAGGATGCCCATGATAAACACATCCTGACACAGGGTGCCCGGGCCCCTGATAAACATCTCTTGGCACAGAGTGCCCCTGATCAACACCTCATGCACAAGGTCCCCCAGTGACACCTCTTGGTACAGCCCTCTGGCACAGGGTCCCCCATTGCCACCTCTTGGTGCAGCCCTCTGGTACAGGGTCCCCCATTGCCACCTCTTGGTGCAGCCCTGTGGCACAGGGTCCCCCTTTGCCACCTCTTGTGCAGCCCTCTGGCACAGGGTCCCCCTTTGCCACCTCTTGGTGCAGCCCTCTGGCACAGGGTCCCCCATTGCCACCTCTTGGTGCAGCCCTCTGGCACAGGGTCCCCCATTGCCACCTCTTGGTGCAGCCCTCTGGCACAGGGTCCCCCATTGCCACCTCTTGGTGCACCCCTCTGGCACAGGGTCCCCCAGTGCCACATCTTGGTACACCCCTCTGGCACAGGGTCCCCCAGTGCCACATCTTGGTGCTGCTCTCTGGCACAGGGTCCCCCATTGCCACCTCTTGGTGCAGCCCTCTGGCACAGGGTCCCCCAGTGCCACCTCTTGGTACACCCCCTGGCACAGGGTCCCCCAGTGCCACCTCTTGGTGCAGCCCTCTGGCACAGGGTCCCCCAGTACCACCTCTTGGTACACCTCTCTGGCACAGTGCCACCCCTCACAAGGTGCCTATAATGCCATGCCTGTAATGACAGGGGCAGTAGTACATACAATATATAACTCCCCCAGCGTTACTCTACTGTATCCTGAAATATCCACAGTGGATTTCCTACTTTATCCAAGAAATAACCTCTTCAATCTGTCCTAGATGCCGTATCCAGGAGATGGGCGTGAGGGTATACAGGACCACAGGGCACAAACTGCACCCTCTTTAACATAATATTTACCATTGGAGGACCAAACAAGTGTGCGGTGTATTGCTTTAATGCTTGTTCTCACTTCTCTGCTCCTTAAAGGCTCATGCACTCTGCCTGCTTACATGTTTATAACACTTCCAGCAACTTGCACGTCTGTCTCAACGGTCATCCAGGACTAATTTAAAGTGGTACTTTCACGCTCTATAAAGTCGCCCTCCAATAATTAGGCATATGGTGACTAGATTCATAATATCGCTATTACCTCTCATAAATAGCCGGTTCTGAAAAAATCCTTAGTCTTCGGAGACTGACGGCCAGGCTTCTTGCTTTAGTGGCGTCAGTCCCTTCCGGTGTCTTTCGGCACAGTGCAGTGCGTCCTAGAGGAGACCGGGACTGACAGCGCAGGCGTCTCTAAGACAAGATGTCTGTGCTGATGTCTGGCTTCCGCTCTCCCAAGACTAAGGATTACTTCTGAATCAAGTATTTATGAGAGATAATAGCACTATTATGAAGCTAGTCGCCATATGCCTAATTATTGGAGGGCGACTTTATAGAGATTGAAAGTTCCGCTTTCAAGGCGTTATGCCTTGGATAAAGGCCCAAGGGCAAAATTCATTGGGGTCATTCATTTTTTTCCAGGTCATAGTAAAGTGAGTGGTGTCAGTATTAGGAGTATTTTTTTTTCTCCATAATTACAGTGCTGAGTTGTTCACCTTTTCTTACAGCACATTACTTCCCTTTTAAAGGGATTGTAAAGTCCCGAAAAATGTATGGCACAAATGATAGGTACAATAAAAAAAAAAAATACGTAATGCCCTCATTCCCATCTCTCAAACCTTTATGCTTTGAGAGATATAAGAAAATAAAGTCCTCTGCTCCCTCCCCCTTCTCATGTGTCCGCTGTATAGCGGACGTCATGAGATCCTGTTTCCGGGACCAGAAGACGGCTCTTCAGGAGCGCTGTCATCTAGATCCCTAAGTATAATTACTTCATCGGAATGGTCTACAACTTGTGCTTGCAAACCAGACACATGTTGTAGACCATACTGATGAAGTATTTATAGTTAGATATCTCGATGTGAGCATTATGTATTTTTTTTATTGTACCTATCATTTGGGCTGTACTTTTTTCGGGACTTTACTATCCCTTTAAATAGCCTTTTTTCCACTTGAGTGTGGCCTGAGGAACAATGTAGGAATCCTTTCTGGGTAGATCTGGAGAATGTCTTTACTTATTCTAGTTTATATTCATTCCTTCGACCCAACTCTTATTTTTGCAGCTCAGAAAGGACCAAATGTGGAATGGGAAAAATCCGTTACAGAGTATTTCTGTGCAAAGCTCCAAGAGAATAACTCTACTGCTTGGGTAAGTATTATTGTTTAATTTCCACACACAGATTAGTCACAGGTCAGTGTCTTTGTTACCCTGAATTGCTGGAATACTAAAATAAGTCTAATCCACAAATCTGTAATAATAATAAAAAAAAAAAAAAAATGACATTTTGTGTTGTCGTTTTCACCCTCTGAGTACCAGAGATGTTTCCAGTGCATTAACCCTTTGAGTGATAGAGGGACACTCAGTGCATTGCTTTGCAATGCTTTGTGTACTTCTCTGGCAGTCAAAGGGTTACCGCATTGCTATGCAATGTGTTGGATATGTCTTTTGCATTCAGAGGGTTAAAGGTAAAGTATCCCCTTGATACTTGTTTTAAACCAGTAAGCAGGGTGGGTTTGATTTAAATCAAGTTGATTTAAACTAAATCATGATTTAAAGCGAAACTTTCACCCCACCATGACCTTATCTGTGTGTGTAGCATTAATGTAGTTATAAAGTGCTGTGTAATTTTAAAAATCAGAAAACTGATCAATAAGGCACAAAAGAAGATTTAAGTTTAACCTGATGATGTGTAGAGCATTGTGAGTGCTATTGCACATGTCAATCTGGTTACTGTGCGGTTACTTAGTCACTCCCATTGTTCTCTGTTATCCCGCCCGCGTCCTCCTTGTCCTGCCCTTATGTGACACGTCACCTGCCGCGCACCAGCCTGTACTAGACTGGAATTAACTTTCAGCCACATTTTGCCCATAACTGAGCCAGTGGTGCAGACATAAAGCATACCGTTTGCACCACTGGCTCAGTTATGGGCATGTTTGTATCTCGTGCATGTTTGTTTCTACAGCCCAAACTCATAACCTTACTTTTATCTACATTAAATGTCATCTGCCACTTTTCTGCCCATTCACTCAGGTTATCCAAATGTTTTGGCAAAGAAAAAACATCCTGCTCTGTATGTGTTTCATTAAAATCTTTAATGTTGTCAGTAAATATTGAGATGTTACTTTTAATACCCACTTCCAGATGTCTGGCATTGACCTCTGTGTTCTCTCATTTCCACCCCAGGTTCCCAGTCTCAATGATGTCCCGCCACATTACTTAAAGCCAAACAGTCTGGTGAAGTTCCGCTGTATGGTACAAGACATGTTTGACCCTGAATTCTACATGGGAGTGTACGAAACTGTAGATCCAGCTACCAGTGTTAGAGTAAGTAACATCATCACCCCACATAATGTGATCAGATCTAGCTGGATCCTCTCCACTTGACTCCTTTTCCCACATCTCCTGTGTTCTTCCCCTACGTGACCGTATCTTGGGCCTAATTCAGTAATCTAAAGAGGTGCGGTTCTGGAGCACACTGATGACATCTCCAACATACTGCTCCTTTCTAATAATAATAATAATAATTAGTGATTTTTATAGCGCTTTTCTCCCCGTGAGACTCAAAGCGCTTTGCAAATCTATAAACAGACAAAAATGTAAGAGTTCCTTATGGTCACATGAGTTGACTGAATGCCTGATAACAGAGATGGGTCTTTAGCTTTTTTTTTTTTTTTTTTTTAAACTCTGTAATGATGGTGCCTCTCTGATTGAGGACGGTAAAGAGTTCCAGAATGTGGGGGCAGCGTGGCTGAATGCCTGGGAACCTGAGGTTGTCTTTATTCTGGGCACTGACAAGAGGGATCTGTTGGCTGACCGTAGTGAGCGGGATTGAATATAGGGTGTCGGGAGTTCTTTCAGGTACTGTGGGCCTTGATTATTTAAGGCTTTGAAGGTCAGCAGGCCAGTTTTAAAATATGTTCGCCATCTTCCTGAATTAATCCGCTTGTTGTTTCTGAACTGGTAATTCCAAATTATTTCCCAAATCCATCTTTCTTTACAGGCGCTGCACTTCGGTAAATACAGAGACTTAGCGGAATGTGCGGTGAGTAGCCAAGGAGCGGTCTTCTGTGTGCTTTAACATTGAGTGCCACAGTGTGATCTAGGTATTGCTCTGTATTACATTCTAATGGCTGATTTTAACAAAATGTAATACTGTAGATATTAAAATAAATTAATTGATGCAAGTCCGGTCTCTCAAACATATATCATTTTGAGAGATATACACTTTTAAAGTTCCCACCTCCCGACCCTTTCTCAGACGTCAGCTCACTAGCTGACAGCATGAGGTCCTGGTCCCGGGACCGGCCGGCGGCTCTTCATAAGAGCCGAAATAGCAATATCTAAAAATAAATATCTCATTGGAACGGTCTACAAAGTGTGCCTGATTTGCAGGCAGCTATCAACAGCCAGATTTTTCCCAGTGCTGTGATTGTGTTATATCTTTGTTCAGTAGAAATATTGAGTCGTTTGGGGAGGTAAAAATCTTTTTCTTTATATTTTATAAAGTGAAATGGTTTCCGTGTCTGTGGAAGTCTTGAGTTCCTGGAACCCGGGGACTCGGAAGAGTAAACAAACCATCAGTGAGGTGCTGAATAGTTATTTGCATTTCCTTCCACAGCCGCATCAAGAAGTAGATGTGAACTCTAGTCAGACAGTCACGTCAGAGAGGCAGACGTTCTACTGCGTTCCTGTGCCGGGAGAGTCCGCCTGGGTGAAGGAAATATCCTTTTGGTGAAAAGTCAAAGCCATGATTGAAAATTAAATTTACCCCTTTACTACCCCCTACCCCTTTTTATTTTATTAAACTAAGAACCCTTTGAATGCAACATGCATACACAACACATTGCTCTGCAATTCACTGTGTAACCCTCTGACACTCAAAGGGTTAAAGCGGAACTAACACCCCTGCAAGATGTAGCCTCAATTAGAGGGCTACAGTCCGTGATAACTCACTGTGTAATTATTTAAAAAAAAAAAAAAAAGGTGTTATTAAAGAGTAATCCGTTAATTCCAAAAAGTACCTGGTGATGTTTTCGCCCCCAGAAAAACGCATTGCGCATGTCAGCACAGAGCCGACTGGCTCTCTTGTAACTCCCCCCCGGCTACACGAAAACACCTACGTCACCAGCTTTAGATTCTCCTGCTGGTCCGAGAATCTAAAGCCGATGATGTAGGTGTTTTCGTGTAGCCGGGGGGAGTTACAAGAGAGCCAGTCGGCTCTGTGCTGACATGCGCAATGCGCTTTTCTTGGGGGAAGACGTCACCAGGTACTTTTTGGAATTAACGGATTACTCTTTAATAACACGTTTTTTAAAAAATAATTAGACAGCGAGTTATCACGGATTGTAGCCCTCTAATTGAGGCTACATCTTGCAGGGGTGTTAGTTCCGCTTTAAGGACCAGCAGCATGGGCTTGAATACCCATTTAGTCCTCAATAGGGTAAAGATTGCATTTCATGAGAAGGATGAGATGTTGGGGACAGTAGTTATTCCAGAACTGCTACCAATGTGAGGGTTAAGGTTTAGGACTTAACTGAGTGCTGCAGGATTCCATCACACTGAGGTGCTGAGGGTATAGAGGTTCAATGCCCTAGTTTTGCCTCAGTTGGGAAGACTATTGACCCATATTTTTATATGTGGATCAGTTTTTCCACCAAACCATCTGCACCGTATTCCTAAAATTAACCAACTGGGTGCAAGAAACTTCATTGCTCCTTCTCTAGCACTCAAGAGGTTAAATGCCTCATTTAAATCTGTAGAAATGTTTTTGCCCCTGTTGGTGCAACAGGTTTGCATCAGAATTGATCCGCGTTTGTCTTTATACACATGTCCCTTTGTGTCGCAGTTCTTACTGTTCCATGTTCAGTTGTCTGTCCACAGCAGGTTGTGTTGGTTGAGCGGGTGGGAACTGCTTTGCACAGTCGCTGACGTGTCTGGTAAATACATATTAATGGTGAAATGCTGTAAATGTGTGTGCTATTTGCGATCGCTCACGTTTTGAAGTAAGAAACCTGTTAAAGTGGATCTGTCACCTTATTTCAAGTTTGCATATTTGAAAGCTACATTACAAACTGCCTATGTGTCATGTTACCCAAAAGTCCAGCAGATGTCTAGTTTAGGAGGCATTCACACTGTTATTTCTGGAGAAAGTGAAAGTAAACAATTCCTGGTACTGCACAAAGCTGTTCTGGCATATGACACATCATTGAAACCTCACTGAAAAGGCTTAATTAGCATATGCAACATAAGTGATTTGCTTAATTAGCATATAAAAACATCACTCTTGCCACACTGTGCCACAATTAGCATACATTAGCATATGAAAGAAGTGTAAATATCTCCTGAACTGTACATTTGCTGGCATTTTGGTTAATATGACGTATAGACTGTTTTTAATGCAGTTTTCAAATAATTCAAGTTTGGATACGGTGATAGATCCACGTTAAAGGAGAAGTACCACCCCGCGATAAGTTTACATGAATGCAGTCTTCATCTGGCGACTAGCTGCTTAGTAGCGCTAGTCGCGAGAAATATTACCTGTTTCCAAAGATTTTGCCGTTTTCCCGAGGCTCACAGGAGCAGGAAGCACGGACATCTCGTCACAGTGACGTCCGTGCGCCTGCGCTATCAGTCCCTTTCGGAGCCAAGTGGGACTGATAGCGCAGGCGCACGGTCGTCACTGTGACGAGATGTCAGTGCTTCCTGCTCCTGAGACCATCGGGAAAACGGCAAAATCTTTGGAAACAGGTAATATTTCTCGCGACTAGCGCTACTAAGCAGCTAGTCGCCAGATGAAGACTGCATTCATGTAAACTTATTGCGAGGTGGTAGTTCCCCTTTAAACTCCTTGATACTGAATAGCACCTTCTCCTAAATTAACATCAGTTAGTCAGGTGTATGCAAATGTGTGCTAATTGCTTTGCTGAAATAGACGCAGTGGCTAGTCCTCTCTCAAAAAGGCAGATATATTAGCCACACCCACTTTTTAAACGCATTCGCTAAAAAAATGAGCAGTCGTTTGCTAATAAAAAAAAACAAAAAAAAACCATGCGGAATTCCGTAACATTTTGGCGCTATTGTTTTTCCATCAAAAGTACACTGTAAGTAGCGATTGCGCACGTTTATTGCATTCAGCCCTTACTGTGGTAATGCAGGGGAACACGCTAGAGATTAATGTTCAGGAATCCTCTGTCCATACATTGTAATCTACTCGCTTGATCCTTAATCTGACCCTTTACACCTACACCAGCACCAGCCAGTCACGTGCCTGCGCTTCCACCTCCTATACCCCCAGCCGCCACAAGAGGAGCTATGAGGACGATGAGGAAATGGGGCCTCGTAAGGAACAGCACACTGGTGAGTGCAGCTAATAAAGAGATGTTTAATAAGCCAGTCACCATACTCCAGGAGTAGGGGAGTGGTTCAGTGGCATTGGGATTCATCTGATCACATCCATAACTCATAATGTGGGTGTGGCCTGCACAGCTGAGACTCCGCCCCTGAGGATCTGGAACTGTAGGCAGTTTTACTCTGCCTAACTGGAAATCTGGGCCCCTACACGCTGGGTTATACTCAAAAAAAAAAAAAAAAAAATTGGGGGGGGCAAACCAACTGCACTCTTGCGAAAAAATAAACATTATCATTGATTTTAAAGTGGCAGTGTACCCTTATTATGACAGTGTTTATACTTTAGGACTTTTCCTGCTGGGAGATGCCTCAGTGAAAAGTTATTACAGAGAAACTTACATTTTTTTTTTCCTCCAGAGTTTAACTCCATAAGGACCCATGGCATGCCAGGACCGTTATGGGTAAAACTTACGTTAAGGACCCATGACGATCCTGGCACGTCATGGAATTCAAGGGTCCCCGCGTGGCTTCGTGCCAAATGAGATCCCTTAATTGATTTAGCCAAAGGGGTTAAATGTAATGTATATTATTATGATTTTAGCCTGATGGGACTGTTATTACTGAGTATCACTGACGCATGCTGTCAATAAATTGCTGTGGCAACAGCGCCCCCAGGCTTCAAAACATCTTGAACTGAAGTGATTAGAAAAGAAACATGTTCGCTGTGCAATAACTTTTGAAAGAAGCGTGGCTACTCATTTGGTGCCCCCTTGTTTTGCTCAGGAAAAGTTATACAACATATATTTTCACAATTATGGTTTACTGCTAGATTAACCCTTTAAGGACCAGAGGGATGAGATGCCTTTCTTCATATGGTGTTCACATCCCTTTGAACCTTAAAGGGTTAAGGAGGGCATTTAACCCCATGAATGCTAGAAAGGTCTCCAACATATGGCGTCTTCTACCAGTCTAGGGATTAGGCCCTCCATTTAATCCGATGAGGACTTGTAAGTGTCCCCCTTTTTAGTGCAGTTGGTTTTCCCCAGTATTTCTCTACTTGTAACCCTCTTAATGACATGTTACATACCAGGACCGTCACGCGTGTCTGGACGTTAAGGACCGGTAACGGTCCTGGCACGTCATGGAATTCTGGAATGGCAGCGCAGCTGCACGCAGTGCTGCCATCCCAGAATGCATCAATGTAAAAAAAAAAAAAAAAAAAATGCCCATGTCCTCTAGTGCCACCCACCCCCTGGACCTCGCAGTCCTTAAGAGGTTAAACACAGAGCCGAGCATATTTTTGTCAGAGAGGCCCCACGCTCCTGACTGAGCCAGGTGATGTCATCTTCCCCTCTCAGGTGATGTCCCAGAATCCTCGGGATGTTCAGAGAAGAAGAGGCTGGAGACCGAGGAGCAAGGCGTTCAGCAGCAGAAATCACCGAACTGCACCGCATCCCTGGACCTGAACTTCCCTCTCCCTGGGGAGAAAGGACCGGCCTGCCTGGTGAAGGTAACAAAACTGAGTCAGAGGCTCCGGCCTCCTAACTGCGTCAGACAATGCGGCACTTGTATTCCATTATGGCTGTACTGACTGGGCCTTGTGTATTGGAATCCAGGGAGAAATTGCACTGACTTTTTTGGAGTCGGGAATGCATTTTGTTTCTTTCCTCTGGATCTACAAGAGTGAAATGGGATGGGCTGAACCTGGGCGCCTGGGCTCTTTCTTTCCAGCCTCACCCGCTATGTTACAGTGTAAGAAAGGGGAGAATTTCTGAAGTAATCCAACTGCACAACAGGAGACAAATAAAAATGCCCATTCACTTAAATGGGCAATTAACCCCTTGAATGCTAGCTAGGTCTCCAGAGAGTAGTCAAGGAATGCATTGGAAACTTCTTTAGCATTCAAGAGGTTAAAAACCCCATTTAAAACATTGGAACTTGGAGGAATTTTTTGTTATTGATACTTACGGTGAATTTGGTTTACTCAAGAAATTGTCCCGTTTTTATGTTTATTCATAAGGCCTCTGTGTTCACGTGGCGGGTCCCTGTTTGTTATTGGATAGTTTCATATTTTTGTTTTAACCATTTTACTGCAGAATATTATATTGTTCAATGAACTCTTTACTTTTAACCCTTTGAGTGCCAGAGGGGTATGCAACACTGCTTTGAAATGTGTTGCGTACCCCTCTGGCACTCAGAGGGTTAATATTGGCCTCTCGTTTCCTGACTGTATAATACTCCAGTTTGCTGTATTCACAAAACATTTTTGGAGACGTCCAATGTCGCCACAGGGGGAAAATACAAATTTCTCTTTGATATAAATGGGGATTTTAAATACTTGAATGGTGGAGACATCTCCATTGTATTTCAGAGGCTGAAAGTCCCCTTTAACCCCTTTCAATATGCAGCCCGTGGGCTTTGTGACCTACCTGACGTTTTTACAATAACATTGCCCAAAAATTGTTATTCTAACATAGTAACATAGTAATTTAGGTTGAAAAAAGACTTGTGTCCATCTAGTTCAACCTTTTCCTATTCCTGTTTACCATCATTGATCCAAAAGAAGGCAAAAAAAAAACAAAAAAAACCCCTCAATTAGTAATTTAAAATTCTGCCTTGAATGGGGAGAAAAAAAATTCCTTCTTGATTCCAAATGGCAATCAGATTCCTCCCTGAATCAACAAGCACTAACTAAATATTAATCCCAATACTAACATACATAGCCCTCTATGTTCTGCTCTTTTAAATAAGTATCCATGCCCATTTTTAAAGGCATCTAATGTATTCGATAGCACCCCCTCCTCTGGCAGTGAATTCCATACCTTTATTGTCCTTACTGTAACCCTTCCGCTGTTGTAGATGAAATCTCCTTTCCTCAAGTCTAAGCGGGTGGACCCTTGTCCTGTGTACTGTTCTGTTAATGAACAGGTCTTTGGAGAGCCCTTTGTATGGGCCCTGAACATATTTATATAATGTTATCATATCCCCTCTAAGACATCGTTTCTCTAGTGTATACAAGTTTAACTTTTCTAGCCTTTCTTCATAACTAAAACTTTCCATTCCCCTTACTAGTTTTGTAGCCCTCCTCTGCACTCTCTCTAGTTCCATAATGTCCTTTTTCAGAAAGGGCTAGTAAGTGTTTAACCACCACCTCATCGATACCTGCAGTTCTCAAGAATAATTTAGTGTAAGTAGTAGTATTCTCATTGACTTGATCAGCAACTGGCACTAATCCTACTGCTGTGCACTTTTGTACAAATAATTATGTGAATTTATTTGAGTCTCTAAAGGGCTTTTCCTGCTGAGTAAAATAAGGGTACTCCCACTGTTGAGAAATTTCCAGCGTTATTACAGTTTAAACCCATGTTTATTTACATCAGCAGTGCCCTTTCATGGTCTGATTCCAAATCATTTTTACGTTACAGTCTAATGTAGAGGAAAGTCAGTGACATACAGTTCTCTATAGAATGTAATAGACACTGCTGAGTCACTTCCTGTCAGTTACCAGGAAGTAAACACAGTAAGTTCACTTCCTGATAATTTGAACTGTTGTAAATTTTGAATAAAGCAACTGACGGCAGTGACAGTCCCCTTGTTTTACTCAGCAGGAAAAGCTCTATAACTAACATAGGTTTTCATAAAAACTACACATGAGTTACTTAAAGGGGAACTTTCACCTCCTAAAAACTTTTGACCAATTGTTTAAACGTTCAAGCAGCATTAGGAAACATGCTTCTTATTTTTTTTTATCTTTACGTACTTGTTAAGATTTTTAATGTCCAAACTGTGCACTTCCGCATTCTGCAGAAAAGTTCCCCTTTAAGATAATATATTCAATATATCGTGAGTATCTTAAAAATTTCAACAATGTGAAGTAATACTGTGTGTGACACACGGGGTGCCGTAAGAATCATAATACATGTATACAAAAAAAAAACGAAAGAAAAAAGATGATCCAAACTGGGCACTCAAACTTCTCCAAAATGTATTTAATGAGTGATTAAAATGGATCCCCCGACACGTAAAACCAAAAGATGTAAATAACCCCAAATCCTAAGGTCGCTCATCTACATTAAATCTGACTAGCTGGGCCCGGCAATAAAAGGGTTAATAAGCTTGCAAGCAGAAATGGATTAGTGAATATAAGCAAACTTGGCAATGGAATGCAAAATATTCTGATAGAAGATAGAATAATACCAACCAGTCAGTATAGCCACATGGATGTCTCTCATACACAGCACCCGCGTACAGTGTATAAGTGCAATGGAAGCACACCAGCAGACAGTAATAAACGGGTAGGTAGATCTCGCATTTCTGTCCGATAGTCAGACCAGTACTTCAGATGCACAAAGCAATATAGCAATCATGGGGAAATTATTTTTCTCTATATAGTATTACCCTCACCACTCTCATGTCTTCCTTGCTGCGTAGAGGGTAACGCTTCATGCATTATATGATTGCCAACGATTGGTCTCCTGGCGCTCTCTTCAGCATCTTTATACACGTGTACCATGTCTTCCTCTTTCATCAGGCAGCAAGTTCATGTCTATCTCCCGTAGTCGACAGCAATGTCACATGTCCACAGACACATCAGTGCAGATAGTGTAAAGGTAACTAGAGGAAAATCCATGTCCATCAAATAATTAGATTCTTATTAGATAAATGGGTAGGGAACCTCATCAATGCTTTTCGCCCGTTACGTCAAGGGCATTTTCAATAACTTGGTAAACTAGGCAATCTGTGGCCCTCAGACATAACCAATGCCGCCCTTCATGTAAATTGTATTAAATAATGTTATGCAAAATGTCCTACTTGCCCAACATGACAGTAAGACAGACATACTATAAGTTTTCTGTATAGAATAAGTTAACCTTTTAATGATCAGAGAGGTGTGCAACAATGAGGAACAAAGCTTTAGGTGCAAGTCTTGCCCTTAAAGGGGTAAAAAAAACTGCTTATCTTGGCTATGTATTGCAATAATACATAATATCTTTCATTTTACTTGCTTTGCCAAGAGGTAACAAATACATTTGAAAGTGATACCTCTCTGGCAAGCAGTGTTAAAGCTATTGTTATTAGTATGTGGCCATCAATTCATCATTCCTTTTAGTCTGTCCTTTGAGGAAACATTTAGGCAATAATAACCTTTTGTCGTGTTGCTTTCATAGTGTTTATTTCTTGCTGTAGTCTTCCACTTCCTGCCACTAGGTGTCAGTGTCTGCTACAGAAAACGTTTACAGCATTGGCTGAGATCTGCAATCCGCTGTTCATATTCTGCATTAACCCTTTGAATGCCAAAGGGGTATGTAGCACATTGCATACCCCTAGAGCACACAGAATTAGACCCGTGTATCTATGTTCTGTTTTAAACCTTTGAGTGTCCAAACAATGTATTTTGCATTGCATTGCACACCTCTGTAGCACTGAAAGTGTTGTAGTAATACATGTTTGTTTGTTTGTTTTTTTCTTTTTATGGAAAAAAGTTATAGGTTCCTCCTAGTGTTGAGAGATTGCATACAAAAGTTTTTACACCTCCGTGTCTCGTTTTTATAGTTTTGTGTAGCGGATTCCATAGACTGTCAGTGCCGGTTTGTTTGTACGTCCTAGTCACTGATAAAGTTTGTTTTAAGTTGGTATCATCTCATTTGTCTCCATTTCCCCTGCTTGTTCCTTCTCTCTGATAGGTGTACGAGAACTGGGACAGCTTTAAAGTAAATGACATTCTCGAGGTGTACGGGATTTTGTCGGTGGATCCTGTTTTCAGCGCGGTGAACGAGGAAAAGTAAGGCTCAAGTTAATATAGGCCCTGCCCAGCCCACACTGCTAGAGTTCAGTCTCCTCACTACTCCCTGACAATAGAGGGGTTAAAGTGACTGAAATTGTAATGTAGAATTAAAATATCGCAAATACTAAAATGCCAGTTGGTTTCACGTGAAAAGGCTGTATATTCCATTCACTAGTACATATATTAAGTTTCCTGGCTTTAACCCCTTCAATGCTAGAGGCCTCCAACATTCGAGGGGTTAATAGAGTTTTCTTAGTATTTAGTTTGTGTTCTTTCAGCAGGCTGGGGGACGCCTGTACTTTTCACTTCCTGGTCAGGAGGTTACATGGTACTGTACAGAACACCTCTGGGAGTGAGGAGTGAAAATGGCTTCCCCCAGATAACTGAGAAGAACCCTTACAATGTCAGACTTTTATCAGGGTGTGTGAACTTTTTATATGGATATATCTGTGAATGGAACACAACCTGTTTCATGTAATAGCAACTTGTAATTCAGTCATTGTTTTCCTTTAAATAGAATCTGATGTTGGCCCACAAATCTCCACACACATTGTATATAACTTATACTGTTTCTGCTTGGGTTGACTAATTATGTGCAAATGAAGTGATGCATATACAGGTCAGTTATTAAAGGAGCAGTAAACTTTTTTTATGAAAAAATATATATTGTAGGGATTTTCCTATTGAGTAAAATAAGGGTAGTCCCACTGCCGAGAGATTTATATTTCCAGAGTTATTACAGTTTAAACCCATGTTTTTTTACATTAGCAGTGCCCTCTAGGGGTCAAATTCTAATTAGATTTCCTTTTAGATTCTAATGGAGAGGAAAGTCAGAAAAGTCAGAGACATACAGTTCTCCATAGAATGTGATAGAAACTGCTGAGTCACTTCCTGTCAGTTAGAACTATCAGGAAGTAAACACAGTAAATTCACTTCCTGTCAGTTAGAACTATCAGTAAACACACAGTAAATTCACTTCCTGTCAGTTAGAACTATCAGTAAACACACAGTAAATTCACTTCCTGTCAGTTAGAACTATCAGGAAGTAAACACAGTAAATTCACTTCCTGTCAGTTAGAACGATCAGGAAGTAAACACAGTAAATTCACTTCCTGTCAGTTAGAACTATCAGTAAACACAGTAAATTCACTTCCTGTCAGTTAGAACTATCAGGAAGTAAACACAGTAAATTCACTTGCTGTCAGTTAGAACTATCAGGAAGTAAACACAGTAAATTCACTTCCTGATTATTTAAACTGCTATAATTTTTGAATAAAACATCTGACAGTAGTGGGAGTTACCTTGTTTTATTCAGCAGGAAATGCTCTGTAAAATATGTGTTTTCATATAAAAAAGTTTACTGCTCCTTTAAATAGACTTTCCTGTGTTACATTATGACCTCTGTCCCTGCCCCTCCAAAATACACATAACATAGTCCATGCAAACTTGTCAATGTTAAATATATTGTGCTGCCGTTTCATTGGGACTCCATTATGTAACACGTTGTTTAGCAATTCAAGGACCAGAGTGATGTGCTTTCCAAAGCATGGCCACCTCTTAAAGGACTAACTCATTCAGTGCAAGAGGAGTAAGCAATGTGTTGGATACCACTCTGGCATTCAGAGGGTTAAGGAAGGCAGGACTACACTCTAAAGCCTTTAAATGCTCAGCCTGCAAAATTTCTTAAAATCCAAGAACCTTAGCCTATAATAAAGGGCCCCTATCACCTAAAGACAACTTAAGTGGTTGTGAAAGCGCTTGCACAATCTCTATTATGTTGTATTACGTTTCTTCTAATTGTAGTATTTGAGTGTAATGTATAAATGTCGGTAATTAAAGCATGCCGTGCAGGCATTTCCTGTCTTATCCCTACATTACCTCCCCACTCACTGACACTGCTCAGTAATGCATTACCCACCTCCCTTAGCAATGACTTCCTGTCTTATGCCTACATTACCTCCCCCACTCACTGACACTGCTCAGCAATGCATTACCCACCTCTCCTAGCACTGACGTCCTGTCTTATCCCTACATTACCTCCCCCACTCACTGACACTGCTCAGCAATGCATTACCCACCTCCCTTAACACTGACTTCCTGTCTTATCCCTACATTACCTCCCCCACTCACTGACACTGCTCAGCAATGCATTACCCACCTCCCTTAGCACTGACTTCCTGTCTTATCCCTACATTATCTCCCCACTCACTGACACTGCTCAGTAATACATTACCCACCTCCCCTAGCACTGGCTACCTGTCTTATACCTACATTACCTCCCCCACTCACTGACACTGCTCAGCAATGCATTACCCACCTCCCTTAGCACTGACTTCCTGTCTTATCCCTACATTACCTCCCCCACTCACTGACACTGCTCAGCAATGCATTACCCGCCTCCCCTACCACTGACTTCCTGTCTTATCCCTACATTATCTCCCCACTCACTGACACTGCTCAGTAATACATTACCCACCTCCCCTAGCACTGGCTACCTGTCTTATACCTACATTACCTCCCCCAATCACTGACACTGCTCAGCAATACATTACCCACCTCCCCTAGCACTGACTTCCTGTCTTATCTCTACATTACCTCCCCACTCACTGACACTGCTCAGCAATACATTACCCACCTCCCTTAACACTGACTTCCTGTCTTATCCCTACATTACGTCCCCACTCACTGACACTGCTCAGTAATGTATTACCAACCTCCCCTAGTACTGACTTCCTGTCTTATCCCTACATTACCTCCCCACTCACTGACACTGCTCAGCAATGTATTACCCACCTCCCCTAGCACTGACTTCCTGTCTTATCCCTACATTACCTCCCCACTCACTGACACTGCTCAGTAATGCATTACCCACCTTCCCTAGCACTGACTTCCTGTATTATCCTATCCTATTATTCCTTGGAGTAGTAATGCATCTTATCACAATGATGGATTTGATGATAAAAATGATGACTGTGTCTCCGTGATGATGACGTGTGGGTGAATAATCCACATACAGAAAACAGCAATGTGTAAACGTGATCTGATTCATCGTTATTTCAGTATTCATTTGTCAGATGAGCATACTTGCCTACATTGTACACCCACAAGGATACAGTAATTATTTTACATTTTTTTAGCACTTCATTTCTTTTTCATGATCTAATTCATCAATTCATTACCATTTGGACAAATCTGAGCACTTAAGGGCACATGATTCTTATTGATCTAATCTATTCTAGTATTTCATTTTTATTCTTTATCACAGATTATTCATTCATCATTACTTTAACCCTTTGAGTCCCAGAGGGGTACATACCCGTCTGGCATTCAAAGGGTTTATTATCTTTCAAGCTCCTTTTTGCTGGGATTGGTGGTTTTTATGGATTAGTTGTAGTTTAGCGTGGTGTTTTGTTTATTTTTTTTTTTTTTTTTTTTTTTTTTTTTTTTTTTTTAACCTTTTCACTGCTGGCGGTACACAGTGCATTACAAAGCACTGCATTGCGTGCCATGCTGGCACTGAAAGGGTTGATGTATCCACAGTGTTGCTTGATATTGGTTATTGCTATAATTAAATTGAGTATTTTATGATTAGAGCTTATTTTTGTCTTGTCCATCCATGTTATATTTTGTGAGCATTACATATGTATTTATAAATATATATAAATCTTTGTTTTGTTTTTCTACACAGTAGCTGCCTTTTTAACTCTTTGAGTGCCAGAGGGGTGTGCAACACATTTCTTTGATAAGGATGAAACACCTCTATTCACCAATTGTAGGGCACACTTTTTCTATCTTGTAATGGAAAATTAATCCCTGTAATAAATAAAAGGTTGGCCATATGTCTGACTACTGCTAAGTTGTCCAGTAGATCAAGGGTTAAAGCAGTGGCTCTCAACTCCTGTCCTCAGGACCCACTTAACAGGCCAGGACTTAGGGATTTCTCTGCTAGAACACAGGTGTGGTGATCAGAGGCTCATTCACATTGATTAGCTCACCTGTGCACTAACAAGGAAATCATGTGATCAGAGGCTCATTCACACTGATTAACTCACCTGTGCTCTAACAAGGAAATCATGTGATCAGAGGCTCATTCACACTGATTAACTCACCTGTGCTCTAACAAGGAAATCATGTGATCAGAGGCTCATTCACACTGATTAACTCACCTGTGCTCTAACAAGGAAATCATGTGATCAGAGGCTCGTTCACATTGATTAACTCACCTGCGCTCTAACAAGGAAATCATGTGATCAGAGGCTCGTTCACACTGATTAACTCACCTGCGCTGTAACAAGGAAATCATGTGATCAGAGGCTCATTCACACTGATTAGCTCACCTGTGCTCTAACAAGGAAATCGTGTGATCAGAGGTCTAAAGCATAGAACTTATCAAGAACGACTCAGAGATCTAAATATGTATAGTCTGGAGGAAAGAAGAGAAAGGGGGGACATGATTGAAACCTTTAAATATGTTAAAGGACTGAACAAGGTTCAGGAGGGAAGTGTGATTAATAAGAATCTGAATACAAGAACAAGGGGGCACAATCTGAGGCTAGTTGGAGGAAAAATCAAGAAAAACATTAGAAAATATTATTTCACTGAAAGAGTAGTAGAAACTTGGAACAAACTTCCAGCAGAGGTGGTTGATAAATCCACAGTAACACAGTTTAAACATGCCTGGGATAAACGTGTATCTATCCTAAGATAACAATAAAGGAATACTAAAGGGCAGACTAGATGGACCAGGTGGTCTTTTTCTGCCGTCAATCTTCTATGTTTCTATGTTTCATTCACATTGATTAGCTCACCTGTGCACTAACAAGGAAATCATGTGATCAGAGGCTCATTCACACTGATTAACTCACCTGTGCTGTAACAAGGAAATCATGTGATCAGAGGCTCATTCACATTGATTAACTCACCTGTGCTCTAAGAAGGAAATCATGTGATCAGAGGCTCATTCACATTGATTAACTCACCTGTGCTCTAACAAGGAAATCATATGATCAGAGGCTCATTTACACTGATTAACTCACTTGTGTTCTAACAAGGAAATCATCAGATCCTGGCCTGTTAGTGGGTCCTGAGGACAGGAGTTGAGAACCACTGGGTTAAAGGGATAGTATTACTTCAAATTAACTTTAATCATGTTGCCCTTAAAAATCCAAATTAAATGAGCCCTGCGGCATCTCTCAAACCTTTATGGTTTGAGAGAGATCCAATTTCAAAATTCACACTCCCCTGACTGCAGGGGAATCCTGTCCCTGAACAAACGGCGGCTCTGCAGCAGAGCTGAGATCGCTTTATAGAAACCAAACTCCTTCACTGAAACTGTCTTCTTTGTGTGCTTGGTTTAACAAACCATGAGTAAGACTTTTGAGTGTAATTTCTCTTTGATGCCATTTTAATTATAATGCAGTAACGTGACTTGGATTTTTAGAAATACTAGTGGTTGAGCATATATATTCCCCAGACTGTGGTTCTGCCTATCTTGATTCATTTTATACCCAGTTCTTGCTGTTCCTTATTTGTGTGATTTGTGTTTTACAGAGACGCTGTGTCTGCTCTGTTGGATCCTACCGAGAACATGGACACGATGGAGGAGCAGCGCGTACACAGTCCACCCTCCTCACTGGTACCCAGAATTCACGCCATCCTTACACACAAGCTAAAACACAACAACCCAATTCTACCTGCTTGCCTCCAGGAGACAGAGGAGGGCAAACTGTGTAAGTGTGAGATGTGATCTGCCCCCTGCACTCCACTAACATCCATGCAAACATTGATCCATCCTCTGCACACCACCCACTGCTCCTGTAGCCATGCCGCCAACTGAGCACTGATCCCACCCACTACTACTCCTGTAGCCATGCCGCCCACTGAGCACTGATCCCACCCACTACTCCTGTAGCTGTGCCGCCCACTGAGCACTGATCCCACCCACTGCTCCTGTAGCCATGCCGCCCACTGAGCACTGATCCCACCCACTACTCCTGTAGCTGTGCTGCCCACTGAGCACTGATCCCACCCACTGCTCCTGTAGCCACGCCGCCCACTGAGCACTGATCCTGTAGCTGAGCCGCCCACTGCTCCTGTAGCTGTGCCGCCCACTGAGCACTGATCCTGTAGCTGAGCCGCCCACTGCTCCTGTAGCTGTGCCGCCCACTGAGCACTGATCCTGTAGCTGAGCCGCCCACTGAGCACTGATCCTGTAGCTGTGCCGCCCACTGAGCACTGATCCTGTAGCTGAGCCGCCCACTGAGCACTGATCCTGTAGCTGAGCCGCCCACTGCTCCTGTAGCTGTCCCCCTGTACAATGATTTTTCCATTCCAAAGGGAATAATAATCCGTGTTTGGATTCTTTATATGTAAAGCTGATCTTTGCCGTGTATCCAGTTCATGTAACTTATTTCTAAACGCTTCTCCTCCTCCAGTTGTTTCTGGTTTCATGTCTGAGTTGTCCTCTGTGAGGGCCGAACTCCTGGGATTCCTCACTCACGCTCTGCTCGGGGACAGCCTGGCGGCAGAATACCTCGTCCTGCATCTCATCTCCACTGTGTAAGTTCCGCCCCGCAGCACGCAGTGGAGACTGTGAGATACGCATATAAAGAAAAAAGCGTGGCAAATCGTGCTCTATAGGGGAAATATGGGAAAAAAAGATTTAAATGGGGCTAATTTTAGCCTCTTGAATGTGCTTGAGGTCTCCAGCGCATTACGTCTCATTTGCAGTAAAGATTGTATTTGCACATAATAAGTTTAAGGTTTCCAGCCTGTTGATGGAGGCCAGACCTGGAACCTTATCTAGGAGAGAGCTGTAGTTCATGACCCTCTCCTCTGGGGGGCACCAACAGGCCATTTCATTAGTATTTCCCTTCTTGTGCACAGACGACTTAATTAAATGACTCAACCTGTGATTAACTTTCCTGTGCACAAGCAGGACAACCTTAATGATCTGGACTGGTGGGCAACTTGGGTAGAGGGTTGGGAACCACTGGATTCCACAGCTCTTTTCTCTTCTGACTTTTTCTGTTGTTTGATAGATACGCGCGGAGGGACGTGCTTCCCCTGGGAAAGTTCACCCTTAACCTCAGCGGATGTCCCCGAAATGGCGCCTTTACCGAACATCTCTATCGCATCCTACAACAGTTGGTACCTGCGGTAAGTCTGGCAGTGACTTCACGGCAGCCTGTAAAGTGTTTTATTTTTAAAGTGGCCCTGTCACCTTAGTATAAATTCACATACATTTAAAGAGGAGTAAAAACTGTCTGTTTTTCTAGTCTTTTCTTTGTAATAAGAATAGTTTATATGCAGTTACTCTTTGTTGGTGATACAGTCTGGCACTGTATGGTTATGTCTGTGCTGGGGCCCGTATTGTCACACACTGTGCTAGGAATCAATCTTGCCAGAGCCCACACACGGGAGGCATAACTAATAGCACGTTGAGGGATAAGTTTGTCCTGGAAAAGTACTAGCTTGCAGAAAATTAGCATAACTTTCCAGATTGTGCCACCAAAATGGTGAGATTTAATGACCAGTATTTCCTTTTCTTCTGTGTCCCTTCATGGTAATTCAAATGGGTATTGTCTCCTCCCTCCAGCTTGGTAGGACCCATCAGAAAGAGGCAAATAAGGAAGCTCTTCATAACAAATCTGCAGTCAACTTCTGTCAGTCCTGAAAAACAGAGCATAAACACGTTAAAGCGGTAATTTCACCTACTGTGATTTTACCCCCTATCATGTTCCACGAAGGACATTCAGAAAACTGTGTTATAACACTTCCAACGTCAAAGACCTATTATGTCTATTACCTTTGTTGCCCAGAGAGCATGGCCATCTTTGTGATGTAGGAATTGATAGTCAGAGATCTCCCATTACGTTCTTCCAATGCGACGTTGAAAATACTGCCCCCTTTGTTTTAACCCAAGAGAGAGAGCCTGCACATTGGATTGGGGGTGAGCAGCAGAGAGGGGTGGAGTGACTGAGCCCCGCGCTACAGGCTGTACCACATGGAACAGAGGTGACCTTGCACTGTACTTTTTTTTTAATCTTACATATCCTCTAAACAACATCGAATTGAGAAAAAAGAAACTATGATTTCACACTACAGTGAAATGTTTAATCTACCAAGGGCAAGTTCATTTGAGGGGAAACTTCAGCTTTAAGGGTAGGGTGTTCAGTGGAGGGACACTGAAGAAAAGGAAATCTCTAAATTTCACCCTTTCTTCTATGTCTCTAACACGGAAATACAAGTGGGACATACCAAAGCAGTACCAATAAGGGAGATAGATTACATGCATCTGATGTAGATAAATTTATCAGAAAAAGGATAATTTATATGAAGAAAACATTATATCCCAAGTGATGAGGGAAAAGAGAAATGAAATAGAAGGAACCATCCTACCAGTCATGGAGCACCTTCCTGCCAAATCTGGTTTCTCCAGAAGCCTGAACATCCAAACGATAATGCTTGATGAATGTAGATATTGAGGACCAAGTAGCAGCCTTGCATTTGTTTTCTTGTGAAGCGGTTGCTTCACTAGCTCTAGAAGTTGAAATTGATCGTATAAAATGTGTGTTAATACTCTTAGGTGGAGCTAGACTCTGTGATCCATCAGGCTATATAAGCTTTTGATGCTGCAGAACCTTTGATTTTTCACTGGAAGTGAATGAAAGAGGAATTTGTTTTCCTAAAATCCCTAGTCCTTGGCGATAACAGAATATACACCTCACAAGATCCAGATTATGAAGTTGTTTCTCCCTTTTGGAGAAGAGTCTTAATTTGAATGGAAATTATGTCTGGAGAGGCTCCATATGAAGTCCGGCCCAAGAAACCATTTGAATTGAGGAAGTCAAGACTCCTAAGAGCTGCATAAAATCCAGTTCTAGTTCATGAATGCTCTGGATTTGTCATTTTGTCCTTTACCCTATACTTCAAAACGTAGACCATACCTTCCTTCCTTATTCGGCCTCTTTCACAGAAAAATTAGACCCTGGGATGGTGTCCATTGGTGGTTCTTCTGGCTGATTATCCACCCTAATTTTTGTGGATGATCCAAGGACCGTGCTCTGGTTCTTACCACAATTAAGAGGTCATCCTGATAAGGTATTAAATCCCCTCTTCTCTGAGATTTCTAGGGAAACTGCCAACGTTTTTGTGAAAACTCTGAGCTGATGAGTCCAAAAGGAAGGGCCCTGAACTGGAAATGCTTACCTCTGTAGGCAAACCTGCGGAACCTAGTGTGTGATGGACTTGACAAATGTGATGGTAAGCATTTAGCAGGTCCACTGTCAGGAAAGAATCTCGAGGAATGGCCTCGATATTTGATACAACTGTCTCCATCTTGAACTGGTGGCGACGGACAAAGGAGTTGACAGATTTCAGGTCCAGGATAGCTGTGTCCCCCAGAAGTGTTTGGAACTAGAAACAGAATTGAATAGATTCCATATCTCCTTTGATCTGGACTTCTCCACAACCCTGTTCTGAATAAGACTGTGGATGATTTCCTCTGTTCTTTGGGTTTTGCAAGATTTGGTGGGACTTTTTTGTAATCTTGAAGTCTCTTCTCAGAAGCGGAGTCAAACTCCAGCAGAAACCCCTTTTCCAATACCTTGCAAACCCAACTGTATGGGTTGATCTTCTGTTTCCAGACATGAAATTAAAGTCCCAGTTGACTCCCTACAGGAACAGGAGACTGGGCCCACGTCTTTTCATAGATATTCTTACCTGAAGTGGTTTCTGTTGGTCGGTTCCTCCTTAAGTCTTCCTCTGGACCCTTGAGATAAACCTCGTCTTTTCTGCTCATATCATCTGATAAGCTGATAGCGCTTTGAATCCAGAAAGGAATGGTGTCTGGATCTGTGGAAAGAGAATTGTCCAGGAGGAGAAGATATAGCAAAAGTAAACAATTCCCTCGCCATCTATTTAATAATCTCCTCTAACTGTTCACCAAAATTCTCTTGACCCAGAAAAAGGCAAAGCCACTAACTTACTCTTCAAACAACCTTCTGCTCTCCAGGGTTTCAACTATAGGACTCTTCTTAGTGTAACCGACAGGGCTGAAGCTTTTGCAAGTGCAGTAAGGAAAGCTGTAAGACACCTCACCCTACACTATCTAGGACCAAGAGACTTCTGATTGGTTCTGAAAGGCTTCCTCATGTGCCTCTTTCTGATTTGTCCTACCCGGCTAGAGGGAGGAGACAGTACCCACTTGTATTGCCATGGATGGACGCAGAGAAAAGTTAAAGTTAATTTCTCAAACTATTTATTTTATGTAAACATGGGTAGCACAAAAATATATTCTTTATAGTCTCTGTAAAATAAACCAAAGTTGTATTTTTCTGGATGGTCCAGTTTAACCTTTTGAGTAGCAGAGAGTTGTGAAATGCATTGTTCCACCGTGCTTTTGTTAAGGTACTACTGATTGACCACTACACATTCCCTGGAGATAGTTATCCTTGTTACACGTCTGAGATTAGAATTGTGCATGGCAGCAGCAGGTACTTGTTGGCACTGAGGGTTTATGGTCCGTTTTTGTTTGTTGTGGCCTCTGGATTTTTGAAAACATCTCCTTGACTGCAGGTCTTTTCTTTCCAGGCCCATTATCTTCCTATGACTATAGAGAACATGAACAGTTTGCGCTTTATTCCCCACAAGGATTATTCTGCAAACCGTCTGGTTAGCGGCCTCCTGCAGCTCTCACCTCAGACCTCCCTGCTGGTAGATGAGACTTTACTGGAGCAGGGCCAGCTGGATACAGCAGGTAGGCATGAAACATGGCACAGTGGTACAACTAGGGCAGTTGAGCTGGAAGGTCCTCAAGACCCTGGGCTTGGGCTTCCCAGAAATTGTTAATGGTTCACCCAATTGCACAGTTGTATAAGGGACGTCAGAGGAACATCACACAGTTACGTCCCTGGTATGAGCTCCCTCAGCCAATGCTTTGCAACAGCTCTCGACTGTGGTGTGTGATTGTCCAAGACGTGGGCTTCCTGCAGCTCACCAGGGGTCAGACTACAACTCTGATCATCCCAGTGGTTTAGCTAATGAACATGATGGGAGTTGTAGTCTAACAACTGTAGCGCCACAGGTCCCACCCTGCTCTGAACTTGTCATCACACTAAGCTTTCCAGCAGCTGAAACCTTTCAGACAGTGAAGTACCTGCATTTCCCCCTCCCCATCCTATGTATCAAGAATAGTCAATCCATAGACCTATTTCTATTGGAGACAACAACTCCCATTAACTTCCACAAGCCGCACGCTGGTTGATGCTCCTGGGTGTTGTAATCCCTGACAGCGGAGAGCCAGAAACAAATGTGCATGTGTATTATGCATTTATGTGTGCGTGTGTATATCGGCTGTAAAATTTTTTAGTGGCTATCATGGAGATCAACAAACCTCTCACAATTTAGTAAATTTAAAGGAATATATGTCTCTTATTTCCAGTAGGGGACACAGGGACCGTGGAGTAAAGGCTTCACCATCAGTGGGCAGGGCACTCAAATGGGTAATACTGAATTTCGTATATATAAATATAATATCAACACCTTCAGCCGTTGTCGATTGAATGCAGGATGAAGGCCTCCTCAGCGAGCCTCCAACAACTTCTTGTGCCTCGTGTTTCCGCTGTGAACCAACAAATGTGATCATTTCATCTACCCATCTTATGTTTGGTCTTCTTATTGGGAGTTTAGTATTGAGTGGAATCCATTCCAAAATCCACTTGGTCCATCTACCGTCAGGTCTTCTTGCTACGGCCTCCTTTTTTCCGTTTCAGGCGCTTTGATTTTTCATTTATATCGTAGACCTTTGATGACGAATCCACACGCGTTTTTCGGTCTCTTTGTTATGTTCAGAGTTTCCACTTCATACTTCTCAGCTGGTGGTTCCTCTGTTCTAATCTACTGTGGAGGTCAACTTTGACACCGTCTGTCTTCCTTACCACTCGTAAACCGAGTTCTACTGGGTGCTGAAGGGGTTTAATGAAGATCATGGGGAGTAGTATATGTTTAATTCTGCCACTACACACTCAGACACTGGGTGGGTACGGTCCACAAGATATCATGGAGGCTGACATATTAGGCAGTGCGTTCAGTGGGGGGTATGAGTTAAACCTTCAGAGGGCTCCCCCTGTGTGTTGGCTTTTTAAAATACTGAACTCTTCATGGCACGCTAGTCATTTATTATTACTGCATGCGTCTTCATGGAGACATACTTACATATCTGCAGTTTTTGTGATCTTATCTCTTGCTTATCTTCATAGCATATGATGGCTGCCATCTAGTGGCTGTCCTTGTGTTTTGCTGTCTGCCACCTATTTTTGTATGTAGTTTCTCCTAGACTCTGACATGGGCCAGGCTAAGGTCGACCCATCTCTGCATAGCCGGGTGTATTTCTGCTTTAGACTGGTTTGGACTTGCCTTTCATCTCCCTATTCGGCTCAACACAGTGCCAGGCAAGTTGGATTTCCTCTTCATAGTGCACGTGGTGTTCCTCTTTCCATTCCCTCAAGCACAGTTACCCTTTTCTCATACTCTACTGAGTATTCTTATTTTTTTTCTTCTATCTTTTTTCCCTGTGCTAATTTGGTAGGACACAGCGGGTAGGATTATTATTTTTTTATTATTATTATTATTATTATTATTATTACTCCAGTAGTATTCCTGTAACTACTAATGCTTTTCCCTGTTCTCCTTAGAACTCCCATATTACTCAGTTTGTAACCCTGTAATACAGTGGAAACCTTTGTTTTACCTTTCTTGTTTTCTGGTTGGAAAACACCATGTCGGAGCCAAAGAAGTGGGAGAAGGGACCTAAGGGGCTCTAGATTAGGGTGAGCAGGGATCTAAGGAAAGCAAATGTAGATCCACTTGCCTCTGGCAACCACCATGGTTCCACATGTGCAGTTATTCTTTCTGTAACCATTTCGGTCCCCACTGTTGTCCCATGGTCAGTGGATAATTCTGGAACCAGCGTGGAATAAAGTTCTATTCCAATTCCCTTGATAAACTTTAGGTAAACTGGCTTTCAGCCAGGAAGAGAGCTGCTTTTCCAGGTTTGAACCACAAGGCTTCACTGCCTTCAGGTCAGGTCTCTTCAGAGGAGGAAGAGGAAATGGCAAAATGGAGGGGACTTCTACTTTACAACAAGGCAGAATAAGGGAGGAAGGTTCTAACAGGGTAGATTTGGGGTGTGCTCTTTCAGGATGTGGGGAGCCACTGAAGCCTGAACTCTAAAATCAGTTCAGTTTAAAATGTAAGAACAACAACAAATTCAATTTTGACATCTACTCCGTGCTGTGTAATGTATGGATTCCAGGGTGTGATTAGAGCAGCGCAGAGATTTTCGGTTGAGACATAAATACCGATCATAAGGATTGATTGATTGGTTGGTTGAATGGAGCAGTTTTGAAGTGGAAAGGAACGGCCAGAATGATTAATCCTTTGGGTGCCAGAGGGGTATGCAACGCATTGCAATGTGTTGCATACACACCTGGCCCTCATAGGGTTAACTGCTTCAGCCAGAACCACTTATTCTACATTTCATTACGTCACATCACCTCCAATCACCATATCCACTATCCATGCAGTTATTCCGTGTGTGACTGTGACAACCATGAAGATGTAACTTGTTCTCCACTGTACTACCGCACACACTCACTCTTTATCTGCGGTGCTTCAAGACTCGTAACTCCGATACGGCTTCACTCCAAGAAGTCGAGCACTCAGTATTGAAAGATTAAAACTTTACTTTTAATAAAACCTGACTAAAAATCTGACATTTCAGTCCCACATAGGGACTTTCATCAGGGATAACAAAGTTACAGATACGCTATCTGATCCGTCTTATATACTTTCTATTGTTGAACTTGGCGCCGGTGTGACATCCTGCTGGTTGCCATAGCAACAGGAAGACGCTCAATCAGCCACAAGCACAACAGCAGTGTAACTTACAACAGCACACAATGACAGTGTAAAATCTTGTATATACTGTTATGTCATCCGATGCTTCCTATCATATGTAACGTATAGGACTAAACTGCTCATTGAGCCCCATAGGTGCCAGGGATTTCAGAGGATATATCCAGAACATATCGCTCCTCACCAGCTGGATTTCTCTCTCTCCGCCTCGCACCGCCTGCTTCACTAATTCAAATGGAAAGCATTTTAATTCATTCACTTTGTGTCCATATTGAACAAAGTGCCTCGCCGTTGGGGCTCTACTGAGTTGTGAATCATTCAGAGTATTGTTTAGAACTCTCCTGATTTGTGGATCTATGTTCTCTCATCCTCTCTTTGAATGCTCTAGTTGTTTTACCCACAAATATTTTTTGGCAAGGGCACGTCAGCAGAAACACCACGTATGCTGTGGTGCAAGCGATGTTATCCTTCACTTTAATAACGTAATCAAGCCCTGGGACCTTATACGTTGTACCCATCATCATGTGCGAACATGTCTCGCACCCAAGACACCTATATACACCTCTCAATGGTTCCGTTCTTACAGCTATGTATTTATTCCTCGGATTGGAGCTGACCAACTCCTCTCTCAAACTCCGTCCTCATTTATAACCAAGCTCTGGTGTTCAGACGTGTCCCACTTCAGGGTCTCTCCTCAATATGTCCCAGTTGCTCATTATAGCGGTTCTCTCATCATCGCTTATATCTCCCTGCTGGAACCCATCAACAATGTCTGCATATCCATTCCTGCTACCTGTTGTATGTCATTCCTAATATCCTTTTCTTTGTAACCCCCCTCTCCATAAATTTGACACCCATATCTTCCAGCTTTTTTTGACTCTCCACAGTATCCGAGACTATGCGCTTCACTCGCATCATCTGGTATCTGGGCAAACTATTCTTTAAGGGTCTAGGTGTTACGATTGGCAAGCAAAACCAGGAGTCACAATATAGTTAATAACCTTTATTATGAGAATAATTACAGTAATGCAATATATAAATAAACAAACACACAGTGGGTGATTGAAACAGCGAGCACTGTATCAGGAATAGCAGTCTCCCAATCTCTGCACCACACTGTCTGAGACTAGGCCTCAGCCTACTGGAGTCTCGTGGTAAGGTAACGCCCAAGAGATACTGACTCAGCCTGCAGTCAGTAGCTGGGAGTCTGCTAGAGCCCCAGGTCAGTACTAGGAAGGATGTCTGAATAACGGAACCAACAAACTTCTAGTAAGCACCAGACAGGATAGTCAGACGAGCCAGAGTCATACACTGAGCGGGTAGTCAGCCAGAGCCACAGGTTTGCACCAGAAAGGATATCCACTGAAGTGATGGAATGCTGTATGCGCAGTGGATAGAGCCCCAGGTCAACACCAGTGTGGGTGGTCAGATAGAGCCCCAGGTCAGCACCAGACAAGCCTAGGTCATACACAGAGCGGATAGTCGGCCAAAGCCACAGGTTTGCACCAGATAGGATATCCACTGGAGCGTATGTATGCTGGATGCGCAGTGGATAGAGCCCCAGGTCAACACCAACGTGGGTAGTCAGACAAGCCTAGGTCGTACACGGAGCAGATAGTCAGCCAGAGCCACAGGTTTGCACCAGAAAGGATATCTGAGCCAAATCGGAACGCCAAGGAGAATAGTCAGACAGAGCCACAGGTCAACACCAGAATGGATGGACAGACAAGCTGGATCATAATCAGGAATACTAGAAAAGAACTGCTCAGCACAACAACATAAGGGTGACTGAGTAAGGACTCAGTCTGCCCTTTAAACCCCTCCACAGGAAGTAGGTAGGAGGAGCAGCTGGAGGGAGGAAGTAGGTAGGAGGAGACTACAGGAAACAAACACACATAAAACAGAGGCCTGCAGCATGCTTGAAGCCTCTTGCCTGCAGATGACGCGTGGAAAGATGCCGAGCATCGCTGAAGTGGCGGTGCTGGAAACAAGGTACTGTGATACTAGGATTATTGACTTTCAGCACTCAACAAGGTATTGCGATCAGCTGGTTTTATATATAATGAAGTGGACAGTGAATTATCATTTATTCTAACAAGTAAATCAAAGTAGCTAATCTCCTGTGTATTAAAGTTAGCTGTTAACACTCTTGAGACTCCTTTCAAGTTAAGATAATCAATAAACTCCATTAACATCTGTTCACCCCCGGTCCTAATCAGGAACAAGTCGTCCATAAACCTTGCATAGAATTTGATATGTTTTCAATATCCAGCCCATGATGTGGTTTTTTTTTTGTTTGTGTTTTTCGAAGTCCCACATGAATGAGTTTGCATACGCTGGGGACATGGGAGACCCCATGGCTGTCCCAGCTAGCTGTATATTATTTTCAAACTTACAGTGGTTATGAGTTAATGTCAAATCAATCCTCCCCACCGGGTAATTTATTTCTTCTTACGAGTAATCCCCACCCGCTTATAACAATCTCCAGGCTGCCTCTTTACCTTCAACGTGGGGAATACAAGTATATAAACTGGTGACCTCTAAAGACACCAGTATACTGCTTCCTCCCTCTAACGTCACCTGGTTAAGTTTCTTCAGAAAATCAGTGGTATGATAGGAAGCATCGGATGACATAACAATAATATACAAGATTTTACATTGTCATTGTGTGTTGTTGTAAGTTACACTGTTGTGCTTGTGGCTGATTGAGCGTCTTCCTGTTGCTATGGCAACTGGCAGGACGTCACACGGGCGCCAAATTCAACAATAGAAAGTATATAAGACGGACCAGATAGCGTGTCTGTAACTTTTTAATCCCTGATGAACGTCCCTATGTGGGACTGAAACGTTGGATTTTTAGTCAGGTTTTATTAAAAGTAAAGTTTTAATCTTTCAATACTCAGTGCTCGTCTTCTTGGCGTGAAGCCGTACAAGCAAGAAGATGCCATTTATTATTTGAACTGAAGGCCCCATCTGCCCAGTGGGACTTTTCAGTGCGTGTTGGTTTTTGCCTTTCTTTATTATACAAGTCTCTCCCCCATTTGGACCGTACCATTACTGACGTGACGTTCTGGTTCACCTTCATCACTTTTCATAACATTTCTCTCTTTTATTGGGCTTTGGGTCCTTTGTCTAACTCAGTGGTTCTCAGGCTTTTTTATTTATTTTTGTTTACGGTGAAATTGGGGAGGGGTAGGACAATGCACAATTCAACAAATGCACATATTATAATATATAAAAGAAATATGAATGTTAAATTTGCTAGAAAACAGGTTCTAGTGGAATGAGCCAGATATATACTTGGAAGGATAAAAGTCATAAATCTGTATATACTGTGTGTGTGTGTGTGTGTGTGTGTGTGTGTGTGTGTGTGTGTGTGTGTGTGTGTGTGTGTGTGTGTGTGTGTGTGTGTGTGTGTGTGTATATAAAATAATATATTATTGAAAGCCCGTATACAAAGGCTAAAGTGCCACCCCAATGGTCTTCGCTGCTGTTCTCCCGGAGCTGACAGCAGACACAGGTGGTGAGCCGTATGGAACTCCCTGCTCCGGATCAGCGTGTTCGGCCAGTCTCTACTGCACATCTGTGGTTACGCACACATTCGGACCGTAGTCCTCTCTGCGCACCGAAGGTCTGAATTTGGAGCGCCCCACTCCGTTATCAGCTGTGGAGCAGGCAGTCTCTACTGTGCTTGACTACACCGCGGCTGTTGCTGCCTGGCACTGTGGCCCGTGTCCACGGGCTGTTCAACTAGTTTTAGATAAAATGGGGCACCCTAAGTGGATGTCAGTGGCACACCAAAGTGCCACAACACTGGTTTAGAACCACTGCACAGAAGGGTCGCTTTTATTTTGCTGCCCAGAAATCTTTCCTGGATTGTGAGCAAGGCAGAATCCTTCCATGCAGTGTGTGCCCACTGCCTGAAGGTGGAGCTGTTTCAGCCTCTGTTCATTTCCCTCTCCTCCTTGTCTCGTTCAGGAGTGCACAATGTGACAGCTCTGGGGAACCTGATCACCTGGCAGAAGGTGGATTACGACTTCAGTTACCATCAGATGGAATTCCCCTGCAATATTAATGTGCTCGTCACCTCCGAGGGCAGATCGCTTCTCCCAGTAAGTAATGAGCCGCTCCCGCCCGGCCTGCTTATTCGCACTGGGCGGCTGCCAATAATCAAGGTCACGTAGGCTTTGGATAATGTATTGAGGAGGAGTGGAGTCATTGTGGATTAAACCAACTGCACCACAGGGGACAAATATATTTCCCACTGATTTTGTAAGTGGTTTAATGCCCATGAATGGTCGAAAATAGTCTGCTTGTTGCTGTGTAATATGTGGATCTGATTCCAGCATGCAAGTGGTTAAACACACATCAATGGGGAATTTGTTTTTACTCCCTGTGGCTGGTTGGTTTGATCCAGAATGACTCCATTTCTCATTATTACATCTGCCTCACTGTGTAGGGATTAGAACCGCTGGTTTTCCGAAGGGGGCAGTCGGATTGGCTGCTTGTTGCTGCAGGGATATCCGGTCTTACTTACATCAGGCAGCTCTGCAGCAGAGCCGAGATCGCATTAGTAAAAAAAGAATTATATCTTCTACGTGTGCTTGCGATCTCGGCTCTGCTGCAGAGCTGCCTGATGTAAGTAAGACCGGATATCCCTGCAGTCGGCTACAACGCTGACTTCAGGGAAAGGGGAGGGAGGGGGGAACTTTGCGGGCGGTTATCTCAAACCATAAAGGTTTGAGAGATGACACTGGGGACAATTAAATTCTTTTTAACATTACTACAATATGGGGTTTTGTAATATTTAAGTATTACTATCCCTTTAAGGCACAAAGGCATTCAACTTGCCAGTCAAAGAGTTGAAGGAGACTGACAGTGCAGACGCAGAGATGTCGGCTCTGCAAGATGTCTGTGCTGTTCTCCGCTGCCTGTCTGCTTAAACGGTTCTGTTTTTCGTTAATGCAGTGATTATTCTTGAAAATATAACTAAGTCTGTGCGTAGCGCTATTGTAATTATCAGTTGCGGCACTATGTTAATCTGGTAAAAGTTCTGCTTTAACAGGAGCAATTTAACACAAAAAAAAAAAAATTGAACGTGTGTTAGAAGCAACGAAGGATGACTTTAAGGGAAGTGAGTTCCTCCGTAAAGATAGTTATTTGTCCAGTTAAATGGAGGGACTCTATTAAACAGGGCTGTAACTCTTACATGTTTCATGGATGTAAAGAGCCTCAAATTAAAGCCGACTCTGCACGTTAACCTCGTCATCGCTTCATATCAAACCCGATGTGCTGGAGTCTAGAGTCAAAACAACAAAACTTGTCACTGTCCAAATACATAAGGGGATTGCCCTGTATGGACACACAGCAGGGGATACAGAGGTGCTTTAAAAAGCCAAAACAATGGGAATGGGAATCCCTGATCTAGAACTTGTGTATAATGTGTTTACTTACTGAGTAAAACTAGAATACTCACTGTTGGGAGATTGTCGTTCAAATATGATTACAACTCAGATTGTTTTCAAATGATGTAGATCACATAATGATGTTGCCCTTTTGGAAATTTAGTTGATGAGGCTGCTATGAGTCTGAACTGCCAGCAGGGGGAGCTCTGTTGTTTTACCAAACAGGATAAACTTGTATTGATAAAATGCACAAATAAAAGCATAACCATTTGTCGTTCCGATCCCTGCAGTCAGACTGCCAAGTCCACCTGCAGCCCCAGATGGCACCGGCCAATTTAGAACAGTATATGGGCGCCCTCCTGGGCACGGCGCTGCCCTCCATGCTCAACAAGTTCCGGGTGTACATCGGCCTCCTGCGGCTCTTGGACTACAGCATTTCGGAAGAAGTCACCAAGGTGATTACACAATGCAGGAAAGTGCCCCCATCCCCCTCCCTATAACGCCCCCCTGTGGAGATCAGGATTATCCCTCTAGTCCCATTTCTGTGCCGGTAAAAGTGGAGCCGTTCTGGTGCAGACCAGCTTCCCCATAGGAGACGAACAGATTCCCCTTGATATAAATGGGGCTGTTAACCCCTTCAGTGCTAGCTATCTCCAAAGCATTTCTTCACAATTCGCTGGAGACCTCTGGCTTTCAAGGAGCTAAAAACGTAATTTAACATGTGAGTTATTGAATCGTTTATCCAGAATTGTTCCACTTTTGCATTTCTGCATATGACCCCATTGTTCATTAGTGATGGGATTTGTACTAACCCTTTGAGTGGTAGAGGAGTGAGTGAGGCTTTGCAGAGCACACTGGCACTTAAAGGGTTAAACAGTCAGATGGCTGCAATGAAGGGGGAGGGTCCTGCTGGGCAATAGAATTTACCTAAAACCTCCTAACAGTATCCCCACTTACCTTACTATGGACAAAAAATCCCAATGGCCCATATGCATTTTGCATTGGTTCAAGAGATGGCCTCTTCCATAAGTTCTGGATTTTACGTCCATGGAGGCGGATATGACAGTTGCACCACAAGACCCCAAACTGCTCATTACACAGGGTCACCTTAACCCTTTAATGAGGGGAGTGTGGTGCATTGATTCACAATGGATAAAGCAGGCTCATGCACACTGCCCCCTTCAGGTTGGGGGGGACAAAACTGCCAGCCGCTGTCATTTCCACCTCCATTGACCTGACATCCGGACTGGTTGTAGATGTTTTATTTTAAACAAGGGCTAATGATATAGGGGTCATTGGGATTTTCTTGCCATAGTAAGATAAGTGGGGGTTATTATGAGGTTTAAATCAGAGATTCAGTAGTGTCACTGACTCTTGAAGGAGCTATTAACTGATAATTATAATTCTCTCCCCCCTCCACAGGCTGTTGAAGATGATTTTGTGGACATGCGCAAAAGTGACCCCCAGAGTATCAGTGCGGATGACTTGCACAGGCTGCTGGTGGTAGCCAGGTCAGTGTCCTCTTCCCTCCGGTCCGTCTTTTACAGATTTACTGCCCCCGGCACAACACAGGCAATACACAATTTTACTGCAAACCATCTGCGCGCACACTGGATTGCCACGGCTTTAAAATGGAGATGTTAACCCCTTCAATGTTAGTGTTGGAGACCTAGCATTCAAGCGGTTAAAACAAAGCCATTTAAATCAATAGTAATGTGTCCCATGTCTCTTCCATGCGGTGATATCTGGAATTACAGTGCTGTATTATAGCTCATTACAGACCGTGTAACCCAGGACTTAATGCTGATCTCTCACCACTTACCTTTATCTGGGCAGATAATTCTAATAACCACAATGAATAAACTCTGTGACATTAGTTCCTCAAAATAAATCATAATTAGTACCGGATATTACGGCCATGGAGTTGGACATGATTGTTGTAGGGCTTCAAGACACCAAACCTCCTTCTCTAAAAGCTTCCCAAGATCCCTGCAGTGGGGTAAGTTAACCCTTTGAGTGCCAGAGGGGTACGAGATGTGCATCACGTGCCCATCAGGCATTCAAAGGGTTAATGGGGGGGGGGAGTCTGCCTTCGTGGGTTTGATATCCAGTACTAAATGAAGATTCATTACTGGGAACCAGTCCATACAGAATGGATTCATAGTGACTTGTAGGATTTTCTGTCCTGTATGAGAATGGTGGGGTTTATTATGTGGGGGCACTTAAAGGGATAGTAATACTTAATTATTACTAATCCCTATATTAAAGACATATTAAAAATAAATATATTGCCCCCAGTGTTATCTCTCAAACCTTTATGGTTTGAGAGATAAAAGCTCCTAAAGTTGCCCTCTCCCTCCCCCTTCCCCGCAGTCAGAGTTCTAGCTGACCACAGGGAAGCCAGTCGTACGACTGTCAGGCGGCTCTGCAGCAAAGCCAAGGTTGCGTTAATAAAAAAGAATCCTTTCGCTTAAATGGTCTTCTACGTGTGCTTGGTTTGTGCTTGGTTTGCAAACACACGTAGAAGACAGTTTTAGTGAAAGATGTTTTTTTTTTATCGCGGCTCTGCTGCAGAGCCGCCTGATGATCTATGACCGGATTTCCCTTCAGTCAGCTACAACACTGACTTCGGGGAAGGGGGAGGGCAACTTTAGGAGCGATTTATCTCTCAAACCATAAAGGTTTGAGAGATGACATTGGGGACAATACATTTATTTATAATATGTCTTTAATATAGGGATTAGTAATAATTAAGTATTACTATCCCTTTAAGTCTGGCTTCTCCCCAGTTCAGGGAAAGTATCATCCTCGTTCTACTTCTTCTGCTCAGTGCAGGAACCCAGAGTGAGGTTCTTAGTACCAGCGGCTCTGTTTCTCTCTCCAGGTTACTGTCCCTGAGCGCCGGTCAGACGACTCTATCCAGAGAGCGGTGGCAGCGCGCAAAACAGCTGGAGCTGCAGAGAAAGAACCGACTTCAGGAGCAGAAGTACGTGAACGGAAACGAACTCTGATGATTGAAGATCATCTCGCCACGGACTCTTCTAGCCCAGAGCTGCACTTACTGTTTGGTCTTTAGATGAGGCCCCTGGATGGTTGTTACAGATTCAGTTTTTGTTGAATGGCTTTTCAGTAAGGCTCTATTCACCCGGGCACCATCTGGCACTGTGTCACCCAGTCTACTGTCCCAGCAACCACCAGGCCTGTGTTCGCTGCCCAAAATTATACCTGTACAGATAAGAACAGTGCACCCTGCATTGCACACACCTCTGGTCCTTAAAGGGTTAAGTATTCACCAAGAGGAAACTTGCATAGAAAGTTTTTTTGTTTTTTTTTTTGTTTGTTTTTTTTAAGATTTTGTTACCGTTGCAAAACAGAGCAACTTCAATGTTTTTGATATTAAATGTTAATTAATAAAAAATTCAGATTTCATCTCCTCCCTCATCACCACAGATTCAGGGGAGATGCTAACGCTTTGGAGGAGAGTTAATCTGGGAATTTCCTCAGGGGTGTATTGGTTCTGAGGTGTCACTAACGTGTTCTGCATCTATCCGCTTGATTACAGGCGGATGTTGGAGATCGATTCCCCTGTGCTTAAAGGGATAGTAATACTTCGTTTTAACTTTATTTTATTTTGTAGGCATTAAAAAAACATGAAGAATGATATAAGTCTTATCTCCCAAACCTTTATGGTTTAAGAGATATTCACAAGCAAAGTGTCCCCCTCCAGCCCCTTTTACTGATGTAACACTGCTCAGCCAGATCAGAAGGGAGGTGCCCAGGTAGACTGCAGAGAGGGACAATCTTCAATTAAGATAAGGGAAAAACCTGAAAAGCTTGTCAAGGGGGGCAGGGCTTTCATTGTTCTCATAGGAAGAAGATTGTCCCCTGCTGTTATCTGTCTGGTCTATGGACTGCATTCCACATCTGAGAAGAGATGTCTTACACTAGGTAAAAGGGGCGGGAGGGGAAACTTTGCTTGTGAATATCTCTCAAACCATAAAGGTTTGAGAGATAAGACTTATATCGTTTTTCGTGTTTTTTTAATGCCTACAAAATAAAATAAAGTTAAAACGAAGTATTACTATCCCTTTAAGCTGAGACCCTGGATACCTGCAGTGTAAGCGGCACTTGGGGACAAGAGTGTCTCCCTGTTCTAAACACTTGAGGCAAAATAAATTGCCCCCCCCCCCCGTCCCGTAGTGTCCTCTATTATATTAGACCAGTGTAGGTCTAATGCAGTGGGTCACATCTCTGGACAGGGCAGGACACTGTGTTTACATGGACAGGCTCAAAAAATTTGGCAGTCTGGGACAAGAGGAAAAAAAAAAAAAAGCAGATAGGCGATGTCACGCCAACAGTCATTCCAACCACAGAAGACACATGAACAACATGGACTCACCGTTTGTGCTTGGGTGCTGGACCACCACGGTCCGGAACTGTATAATGCAGATAGGAATGGTGCAGTCGCATTCCAAGACTTAGAAATGCAGATGTAAAACCTTGTAGTTTCATAAAAATCCACTTTATTCATAAAGTATAAAAAAACCTAAACATGGAAAGGCATGGTGGTAGTGTGCGACAGGGTTAGGGTCCCTTAAACTGTACGGGACACTTCCTCCACCCCTGTCACTCTACACACACACCTTTCCGTATTTATAAACAAAGTGCATTTTTATGATACTATAAGACTTTTACATCTGCATTTTTTTTTTTTAAGTCTTGGAATGCGACTGCACCCATTTCTGTCTGGAAAAATCCAAAAAGGCGAATAAGAAATTGTTTTCCTCTCTGGTTAACCCCTTGAGGAGCTCACGGTCTGGGGCACATTTTTTCTTTCTCAGAAACTTGATCTTTGATCACACTGCGCTGCGACCACAAACTTTCCTGACCATCACCAGTCCGCAGACAGCAGTGACAGTCCTGGCAGGTCATCGGTCGTTAAGGTGTTATTAGGTGGGCTAGTGTGTGTATTTAAATTAGAGGGTCATGTCTAACTGTTCCTAGTGCTTCTGATCATACGCTAATTTAAACTGGAACTGTCACCTTGACGTCAGGTTTGCATAGTTAATGAGCACTGCCCGTATCATGGTAACAGGAAGTGTATAGTTCTGGAGATATTGATACCTTTCCTTTCTGGAGGGCGAGCGATCTGACTGCTTGGAAGCCTCAGTAGTGATAGCCTTTTGAGTGCCAGAGGGGTACACAACACTAAGCAATGCATATCCCTCTAACACTCAAATGGTTAATTGGCACATGGCAGTTTCATATACTAATTAAGCTCTCTGCTGCTATGCAAAATATGGCTTTATTTATTAAAGTGATAGTAATGTCTATTGAAAATGAGTTGCCCAAGTCTTCCGTTTAGTAAAAGGAACAGATTGCGCTGTGTCGAAGCGCTTACTACTTTGTTGATCAAACGTTATGAAGCACTGAAGATCCACTGGCCTCCCCTTCTCCCCACGTCACTCTGAATCTGCAGTCGGGTCAGGACGGCTGCAGCGAGGGACAAACTTCAGTAAGCAAAGTGAAATCCTGTCCTCTTTCCTCAAGGGGGCAGGATTTCCCTTATACTTACTGAAGACTATCTCACGCTGCAGGCATAGAGTTACGTGACAAGATTACAGATTCCATGGGAGGCGGCCAGAAAGGGACCGGTGGGGGATCTTCAGGGCTTCATAACTTTTGATTTACAAATAAGTAAGCGCTTAGACACAGCGCAATATATTCCTTTTACTATACAGAAGACTAAAGGAACTAATTTTCAACAGATATTACTCTCACTTTGTCAATGACAATACTTTTCAGATATCTATGCTTGAACTGTACGTACTGGCATGCAGGGGATTAGTTGTTACTGGCCATATATATATAATATAATGTGTGTATGTATATATCCATAAACCAGTGGTTCTCAACCTGTGGGTCGGGACCCCTTTGGGGGTCGAATGACGATTTGCCAGGGGTCGCCTAAAACCATCAGATATTTATATTTCGATTCATAACAGTAGCAAAGTTACAGCGATGAAGGAGCAACGAAAATAATTTTACTGTTGGGGGTCGCCACGACTTGGGAAATTTTATCAAAGGGTCGCGGCACTAGAGAGGTTGAGAACCACTGCCATAAACAAACCTCAGGTGGGCCGCACCCTGCACATACATGTACTAAACTGTGTGTCTACAGGACTTTTGGAAAGCGTGATGCACAAGCAGTTTTGAAGGCGTTCAAGGGGTGATTTTGTGAGGAGTGGCCCAGAGCGCCCCCCTGCCTGTTTCTGTCGGCGCATGAGCTGCAACAGTACAATTGTCCCACAAGCACTGCACTTACATGTATAATGCCACAATTATTGCAAAAAAAAAAACAACTTCAACAACCCCCTTTCACCATTTTGCCTCATTTTCCATTCCCACTGTCCATCTAACTGCATTGACTCTTCCTCCAAACTCTTGCCTCTTCACCCACCCGCTTTCCATTTATCCTTGGTGAGAAGCAAGCAACAGAGTATCGTTTGTAATAGGCACAGGTGACTGATCTATGATGGTAACTTAACAAAGTCCATCTGTTAACTCACAATTTTATATATACACACACCTACCTACCTGACTGCTGTATGATGGACTCCTGCCTAGGTAAGTCCTTCTGTTACACATAGTAATTATAACAGTTACTTACCTGGGTAAGTCCTCCCTATCATTCATGATTTTAAACCAGTGTGAATGAGGATTTTACCTTCAGGCCTATGGGATGTATATCGTTTACTCCAGAACTGCAGCTGACCAGATATGGTCCAGAATGTGACATCTACTAAAGTCTAATATTGACAAATCATGTTAAAAAAACAAAAAAAAAAAAAACACACATCTACAAGGGGACTGCTGCTGAGAGATACTATTTAAAACTTATTACAGCTGAAACTTTTTTTTTGTTGGGGGGTGCAGCACCCCAGGGAAGCTTATGGTGACCAGAGCTGGTGATGACTGGTGTAGCCACTGTAACGTTTCAGGCCATAGGAAAAATTACACACAAGAAACAGACGTTTGAATGAAATCTATGAGCAGTGGCCGTGCCCTTGTTTACTAAGCAGGATATCCCGAACAACATAGAACTTCTCTTACCTCCAATGTGGCTACAGGGACCAAGGGATACAGTGTTGTCTGGGCAGGCGGTTAGACCTGTCTAAAAGAGCTCTCAGGAGACAGACTCCCACCCAACACGCTCTATTAAAAGTGCAGGAGAGCACAAGTTCTTGCAGCCAGCCTTTTGTTTTCTAATCTCCCATAAAGCAGGTTCCTTTTCCTGGGCTCGCTGGAGGATGAGACGGCTCGGCAGGATGATGGCATTTTCTCTTGGCCTTTTTCCCCCTCTTCCCTGTGTTTTTTACATATAGGAGCCTGAACACGAATCCCACTTCAATGCTCAGGTCCCTTGACTATAGCCCTGTCTTGTATGGGGCAGTGGTGCCTTTAAAGCGGAACTTTCACCGAAACACATGTGTTCTTTAATTCACTTACATTGCCGATTCAAGCTTTGCTGGATTTCGTTTTTTTAAAAAAACTCAATAGAAATTAAGTTTGAGGGTTAACTTTATCCCTCTTCTCCTCATTCTGATCAGCACCATTTTGCCGATGAGAATGCAGGAGATCCTCCTCCCTGCTGGTCCGTCAGTAAGTTGGAGAACTCTCATTGGCTAGATATCGATCTCTACCAATGAGAGTGCTCCAGCTTACTGACAGACCAGCGGGGAGGAGGATCTGTCATGTATTCTCATCGGCACAAATTGTGCCGATCAGAACGACAATATGTGAAGAGGGAAAAGGTAAACCCTCAAACTTATTTTCTATTGCGTTTTTTTAAAAAACCAAAACACAGCACAGTTTGCATCGGTAATCTACGTGAATTAAAGAAAACGTGTTTAGGTGAAAGTTCCCCTTTAAGAAAGGGATGCGAGGGGTGGCCATGTTGAATGGGGCATCTGCAGCAATAAGTATGTTTCCCATGAGGCCCATCTTTTACTGGGCCACATGTAGGGTTGCCACCCAGCCGGTATTTTACCGGCAGGCCGGTAAAAAATTGGCTTCTGCCCAATGTTAAGTCGATGGAGGGAATGCTATGGCTGGTATTGTTTTGAAAAAAAAGTGGCAACCCTAGCCACGTGGAAGAGAAAGGGGAGGTTTTGTGTGTGTGTGTCCTTTCTCCTGTAATGTGCTATAAACAGGTTGTACTCTGTCAATGACCCCTTCAGCAGATGTGTAACATCCATTATATTTCTGATCTGTATCCTATATTTGGGGGGTCCCTTACCTATGTCTGAGCACAATGGAGACATGGGCAAGTCAAAAACTAGGTGGTTCTAAGAACAATGTGGTTTATGTGCATGTTAGTGAATCGTCATTTGATTCTGTTAGGCTTACGGGGAAGGTCTGGTCCCTGTGCTGCTGTGTGTCATACCCTGCCCCGCAAGATCGGTATTCCAAGAAGTCCTCTGTCTCTTTCCCATTTGTGGGAAATCAGTTGTTTGGCTCAGAACTGGAGAAGGTTACTTGTGCTACTGAGTGCGTTATTGCCTCCGGTTACCTCCAAGTCTCCATTTAGAAGACACATGGTTGATGCATATTTCCCTATGAATGTCTTAGTGCATGTGGAACACTGGACTTTCCTACTTTTCAGAAACGCAGGTTTGTCTTTCTGTTCGTCTGTTTTCACTTTGGGTCTGTACCTGAGGTTTGGGGGACTGGAGAACCCTCTTATTCTCTGCTGCTGTCTTTGTATCTATTTCTATTTTCTTCTGTGTATTACCAGGGCATTAAGAATCATGGGGAACGCCTCCGCCCTCCAGCTGGTAGGACCAATGGGAAAGTTTAAAAGAGAGACTCGATTGTATTCCCGCAGTTTTTTTGGTCCTACCAGCTGGATGGACGCTCCTCTATACTGCGGGCCGCCATGAGTGCCGCCAAAAATCCCCCCGGTTACCTCGATCCAAGCGGAGGCAAGACGCTGCAGTTCCAGGCGTCTTTCACATGCCAATAGCCAGGCGTCTCATCGGCAGCACCGCGCACACTGCCCCTTTGAGTAGGAAGGAAGCGACAGTGTGATCGCTTCCGGGGGAAGTCCTCTTTGCGTTCCAAAGGTGAAACGCAAGAGGAAAGCTAATGTGCATGCGCAGGCCACATCAGGGAACGGCACACCGGTTCCCCATCAGCAAGAGAACAGGATCATTTGGCGGGGTATTTAAACGATGACCAGGTAAGGTTTTTTTTTCTTTTCTCTTTCACACTCTCTTGTATGTGCCTTACTGCTATCTGCTGCCAGTGATATTCTCAAAATGTCAGCCCCAGCCAAAGCATCCTCTAAAGAGAAGCACTGTGAGACTCCTAGCAAGGAGGATAAAATGGCTCCAAAACCCAAACTATGTGCAGGCTGTGAATCTAATTTACCAGCCTCTACAAAATCAAAATTATGTGAAGAGTGTTTAAAAAAGGCTGCAGGTCCTGATATCCCAGGCCAATTCCAGGAATTCCTCACATGGATGAAGTCTTCCATGCAGGAGACTTTTAAATCCATGCAGCAACCTGAGCCAGCCCATAAGAGAGAACGCAAAGAAGTGGGGGAAGGAACCTCCATGTTAGCAGGAGAAGAATATGATCCAGAATCCCCCTTTGAAGACCAAGCTTCAGAATTGGGATCAGAAGAAGGGGAACTAGTGGAAGACTCTGGAGTCTTTAACTTGGACCGAATTGATTCCTTTATCAATCTACTTAGAAAATCCTTGGGCCTGTCAGAAACTCAGACTGACATGGATATTATGGACACAGAGTTCTTGGGAAAAAAGAAGTCTGCACCTGTCCTTCCTGTACATCAGTCTATCTCTGATATGATCCTAGCAGAATGGAAATTGGAGGATAGGAGATCTACGGTGCCTAGAAAATTTAAGAAAATGTTTCCTTTCGGAGACAAGGATGTACAAAATTGGGTAAATCCCCCTAAGGTGGATGCCCCAATAGCCCATTTGGCCAAACATACCATTCTACCTATGGAAGATGGGACTTCATTGAGGGACCCAATGGAGCGTAAATTGGAGAGTGCCCTCAAGAAGCAATTTACGGTTATTGGAGAAAATATGAAGGCAGCGACAGCCATGGCCTGTGTATCTCGAGTCATGCGGATATGGCTCACAGAATTGGAAGACAAGATAGAATCAAATGTCTCAAGATCCAAATTGCTAAAAGAAGTGGCAATGATTAAGGAGGCATCCAATTATTCTTGCGATGCTTCCCTGGATATAATCAGGCTAATGGCCAGATCTTCTGCTTTCTCCGTCTCAGCCCGTAGATCACTCTGGTTAAAGCCATGGAAGGCAGACACTACTTCTAAGAACAAGCTCGTCTCTCTTCCCTTCACTGGATCATCCCTCTTTGGAGAACACCTGGAAGAAATTATTAAAAAAGCTTCGGGAGGTAAGAGCCCCTTTCTCCCTCAAGAAAGGAAACGAAGATCTTCTCCCTCCTTTCCTACATCCAGATTCAGGAATCAATCCTTTCGGGATAATAGAAGACGTGAATCCGGTCATCAGAACGACCAGAGAGGCAGATTCTCCAACAGAGGTGGCTTCAGGAGAAATTATTCCAAGAAGCCCCAGTTCAAACCTGAATCCCAATGAAGTCCAGCGGGCCCCCGGAGAGATCCCAGTAGGGGGCAGGCTGGGGTCTTTTTTCCCGATCTGGGCAGCCCAGGTAAATCCGGATGCCTGGGTTTCTCAGATCCTGGAAAGGGGGTACACGCTAGAATTTCTCTCAGTCCCTCCAACTCAGAAATTTCTCAGGTCGCGCCTTCCCACCAACCCGAAGACCAGACAAGCCTTCCTGGAGACTATCCACAACCTCTTGGATCAGAAGGTACTGGAGACAGTTTCAGCTCAGGAAAAGGGTGCTGGAGTTTATTCTCCTTTCTTTTTAGTTCCCAAACCTTCAGGTCTTTTCAGGTCCATTCTGGACCTCAAGGAAATCAACCTCTCTCTCAGACATCCATTTCAAGATGGAATCAGTGGAATCAATAATGCAATCCCTGTCGCCCGGAATGTTTCTAACATCCATCGACCTCAAAGACGCCTACTATCACATTCCTATTCATCAGGCACACAGGAGATTCCCACGACTGGCAGTAAAGCAAGATCATTACCAATTTACATCCCTGCCATTCGGCCTATCATCAGCACCCAGAGTTTTTACGAAAGTCCTGGCCCCAGCTCTGGCATGCCTGAGACAGAAGGGAATCAACATTTTAGCATACCTAGACGATCTGCTGATTATGGCGCCATCACTAGAAGTTTCCCATCATCAAACTCAGGAGGTTCTTATATTCCTGCAGAGGATCGGCTGGATCATCAATTGGGAAAAAAGTCATCTGCAACCATCACAGGAACTGACCTTTCTGGGTCTGCGCATAAATACTCAAACATCCCTGGTTCAGCTATCCAGAGAGAGGATTATCAAACTGCAGTTATCAACCAAGAATTTCCAGAAGAAGCCATTCCATTATGTCAAAGACTTCCAGGAATTACTGGGTCTCATGTCATCCACAGCACAGATTCTCCCTTGGGCAAAATTCCATTACCGTATCCTCCAGGCAAACTTCTTGACCTTTTGGAAGCCCGACCTTGGGAATCCATTCCAAAGAATCCCGTTACGTCAAGGAGCCAAGAGGGAGCTCAACTGGTGGAAAAAATAGGAAAATCTCAACAAGGGAAGATCTCTGGTAGATTCAGAATGGCAAACAATTTACACAGATGCCAGTCTCAGTGGATGGGGCGCAATCTGGGGTTCCAGAACAGTCCAGGGAATATGGTCCTCAAGGGAACAGTCTCTTCACATCAACATCCTGGAAACCAGGGCGGTCAGACGAACCCTAGTGTACTTCCAGACTCTTCTGCAACACAAAAGTGTCCTCATCCGAACCGACAACGTACCCACAGCGATGTACATAAAGAACCTAGGGGGCACCAAAAGCCAAGCCCTGAACAAGGAGGTAAGACCCCTTCTTCTGTGGACAGAGCGCCACCTACTTCAGCTCACAGCATCTCATATATCAGGAAGGAGAAACACAGAAGCAGATTTCCTGAGCAGGCACTATCTAGATCAAGGAGAATGGGCTCTAAATCAAGAGGTCTTCAACCTCCTCACCACCAGCTGGGGTTATCCGGATATAGATCTAATGGCAACCCACACCAATACCAAGACAAGACTCTTCTTTTCCCGATGGAAAGATCCTCAGTCCCAGGGGCAGGATGCATTGACAATTCCATGGGACTTCAACCTTGTTTACATCTTTCCTCCTACACCCCTGCTCATGAGGGTACTAAAGAAAATACGGAAAGACCAGGTGGAAGCAATCTTGATCACCCCCAATTGGGCCAGGAGGATCTGGTATTCCCATCTGGTTCAGCTATCTATAGAGACTCCATGGGAATTGCCAATGAGGAAGGACCTTCTACATCAGGGTCCAATCCTCCACGACAATCTCAGGTTGCTCCACCTAACGGCTTGGAGGTTGAGCGGGAATCGCTAAGGAAGAGAGGTCTTTCAGATCCTGTAATCTCAACCATCCTTCAGGGCAGAAAACCATCCACATCAAAGGTATACTGCAGGGTCTGGACAGTATTTTCCAAATGGTGCATAAACAGGAACATTCAGGCAAAAGAAGCCACTGTTGCAATCATTTTGGATTTCCTACAGGAGGGGTTCCAAGCGGGCCTTAGACCTGCCTCCCTGAAGGTTCAGATTTCGGCTTTATCAGCTATTCTTGCAATCCCATTGGCAGAAGATGACCTAGTTCAAAGATTCACTAGGGCTATTGTTAAAGTCAAACCCACTATTAGAGAAATAGTAGCTCCATGGGATCTGAACCTTGTGCTTTCAGTTCTATCTCAGCCATGTCCATTTGAACCTATCAGCGACATCTCTCTTCATCTCCTCACCTTAAAAACGGTCTTTCTTACGGCCATTACTTCAGCCAGGAGAGTTAATGAACTCCAGGCTTTATCCAGTACCTCTCCTTACCTGTCCTTACTTTCAGATAAAGTGGTGCTAAGGTTTAGACCATCCTTCAGACCTAAAGTAATTTCTGAATTTCATGTCAATCAAGAGATTGTGCTCCCATCTTTCTGCCGTAATCCCTCCAATTCTAAAGAAAAGATGCTGCACAACTTGGATCTGGTCAGATGTATCTCCTCATATCTCCAGAGAACTAAAGAGTTTCGTACATCAGAAGCCCTGTTCATATACTTTCAGGGCAGGCTCAAGGGGAAAGCGGCATCTATTGGTTCCATTTCCAGGTGGATTAAAACCTGTATCCAAAAATGCTACACGGAATCAGGTCAAGTAGCACCAGTAAACATTAAGGCACATTCAACCAGAGCCGTGTCCACCTCTTGGGCTAAACAGGCGCTAGCCTCCCCTTCAGATATTTGTAAAGCAGCCACATGGTCCTCCATAACCACGTTCATGAAACATTATCATCTTGATATTCAAGCTTCTGTGGACGCCAAGTTTGGCAGAAAAGTCTTGGAGGCAGTAGTTCACAAATAATGGTAAGTTTTAGTCTACCCTCCCTACTCTATATATGGGTAACTGCTTTTAAGTCCCATGATTCTTAATGCCCTGGTAATACACAGAAGAAATGTATAAATTTACTTACCGATATTTAGTTTTCTTCTGTGTATTGCCAGGGCATTCCCTCCCTACTAATCTATGTCATTTAGTATTTTTCAGCTATGCCAAAAGGAAACTGCGGGAATACAATCGAGTCTCTCTTTTAAACTTTCCCATTGGTCCTACCAGCTGGAGGGCGGAGGAGTTCCCCATGATTCTTAATGCCCTGGCAATACACAGAAGAAAACTAAATATCGGTAAGTAAATTTATACGTATTCACATTAAAATGATATATTTACATGGATAGGTTATGGTGAGCTGGAGCTGTGAGTTTTCTTTCTTGCTTCTTGTCTCCTTAGCTCATTCCAGCTGCCTCTTCACTTATTCCACTTAATCATTTATATTATTAAAGGGATAGTAATGTTTCACAATAAAAGCAGCTCTGATGAATTGTCATAATATTTGGGCCAGGGAGAGTGTTATTTCAGTACTGTCAGAGTTGTAGTACAAAAGTAATTGAATGATAAAGTGTCCCCCTCCCGCCCCTTTTACTGATGTAACACTGCTCACCTCAGAGCAGCAAGACTGTCCGGATGGATCACAGAGGGGGACAATATTCAGTAAGCATAAGGAAAAACATGTCAAGGGGGACAGGGTTTTCCTTATGATCACAGTAAGAAGATTGTCCCTTGCTGTGACCTGTCCGGTCAAGTGACCAGATTCCACATCTGAGGGGAGGTGGTTTACACTAGGTAAAAGGGGAGTGAGGGGGAAACTTTATCACTCAATTACTCTTAAAATACAACTGATTGTATTGAAATAACACTCCTCATGGTCCAAATACTTGAAGCTGCTGTTTTTGTGAAACATTACTATCCCTTTAACCCCTTAAGGACCAGCGCGATCCCGTGCGTCCGGCACTAGCGGACCACGGGGCATTTTTTTTTTTTTTTAAACAGCGCTTCCGGAGCGGCGTGCAGCCGCGACAGGAGCCCTGAACTCCATGCCGTGCCAGGACCGTCATTGGTCCTTAAGTGCCGGACCGCCGTGACGGTCCTGGCACGGCAATGGTCCTTAAGGGGTTAATATTATTGCACTATATCTGTTTTTCTTTTTCACTCTGGCCTTTTAAGGACTAGGCCCGTCCTGGCTTGCTGAAAAGTGAGCTACTGTGGCGTGGTGGTAAGCTAACCCACGACTTGGCCAATTTGTGAATACCAAATTCTCATTCATTTTTCTCAAATATTCATATATGCACATTACAGGGCACACTATTTACATAGACGAGCAGAGGTTTGTCTTTCTGTTTATATATAACTAGTTGAACAGCCCGTTACACGGGCCACATTGCCTCTGGCAGCCGGTCGCGGGTTCCCGCGCCTCGGCTGATACAGAGCCTCTGGCAGCCGGTCGCGGGGCAGTCACACGCAGTGGAGACTGCCCGCGCCGCGGCTGATACAGAGCTGGACGCTCCTTCGGAGCGCCCAGCTCTGTATCAGCCGCGGGCAGTCTCTACTGCGTATGACTGCCGCACGCGCAGCAGTGTGTACTGAGCATGTCCGGCGTTACACACAACTTGGCAAATTATTATATAGGATTATAGGTAATCGCTGAAGGCTGTTTGGAGCACCAGCAGAATATTTCAGACGCCCAGATTAAATTGTTGAGAGGGAGCCATTTTAGCTAAATACAGGCAACACAACGTTTTTATTTTATATATATTTTATTTTTTTTATTAAAATATGTCTCACATTAAAATGTTTTATCTTTAACATAGATTCTTGTTCAAACACTACAAATAGGAGAGAGGTTAGTGGTGCTGGAAGGAATGACAAAAGGAAAACATTCCCCATCATAAATACAGAACAGAGAACAAGACAGGCACAAACCACAGCACAAGGACACCAGAGATTGAATGGTTAAATACTGCCGTGTACAGTGTATAAACAGTCACAAAACCACCGGCTTCAGGATGGCTACACATCACACCATCTGGTCTAATAATGGGAGGGCAACGGCCATGCGCACAAGGTGGAGCAATGTGGATAAGTGTTTCATTAGCGTTAGACTTGATTGATCTCTAATATACCACAAGCTTTCTGTATGGAAGAAAAATTTACAATTTTTCATCTGGGGGATCCTTCATTCAAAAGTTATTAACAGCTAAATTTTTTTTTTCCATTTAACACTTTAAGCGCTAGAGAGGTTTCCAGCTCAATAGTGCTCAAAGGGTTAAATCAAACTGTGAGCATTATCACCTGGTGCCCAGAAAATAACGGACTTAGTGGGAAAGTTCAAGTCACAGATGACCGATCTACAGATCAAGTAAAAGAAACACCACCCCTTGGTGAACACGTAAGAAAATTACTGTTTAACCCCCTTAAAGGAGCAGTAAACTTTTTTTTATGAAAACACATTTTACAGAGCATTTCCTGCTGAATAAAACAAGGTCACTCCCATCGCTGTCAGATGTTTTATTCAAAATTTATAGCAGTTTAAATAATCAGGAAGTGAAGTTACTGTTTTACTTCCTGATAGTTCTGACAGGAAGTGAATTTACTGTGATTACTTCCTGATAGTTCTGACAGACAGGAAGTGAATTTACTGTGTTTACTTCCTGATAGTTCTAACTGACAGGAAGTGACTCAGCAGTTTCTATCACATTCTATGGAAAACTGTATGTCTGACTTTTATGACTTTCCTCTCCATTAGAATCTAACAGGAAATCTAATTAGAATTTGACCACTAGATGGCACTGCTAATGTAAAAAACATGGGTTTAAACTGTAATAACTCTGGAAATATAAATCTCTCGGCAGTGGGAGTACCCTTATTTTACTCAATAGGGAAATCCCTACAATATATATTTTTCATAAAAAAAGTTTACTGCTCATTTAAGGACCAGGCAACATGCTATGACAATCACTGTCTTTATACCCTTAAGGAGCAGGTGACTGTCATAGCACGTCACCTACACTTTACTTACTGTGCTCCTCTGGGAGAACTGTGAGTAAAAGCTGAGTTTGAAATTGACAGCTCCAAGACTGGAATGGTCTCCGAGACCCCAAAGCAGCACGCCGGTACGCATAACAGGTCCGGTGTACCGGCACTTCAGATAGGATCAAAGCAGACCTTAAAGTGTTAGTAATGTCTGAAAAAAACTTTTTTGCATTTAGAAGAGCTTAAAAAGCTGATCTAAATGCAAAAAAAATGTATCTCTCAAACCGCTATGGTATAAGAGATACGGGCGTTTAAAGTTTGATCTCTCCTACTGACAGCTGTAAAGCTGTCAGCAGGAGATCCGTGTTGGTCGACACGCTGGCGCTTGAGAAGTGCCGGGATCTCGTTACTTACACGGAATCCCTTCATTGGAATGGTCTAAAACGTGTGTCTGGTGTTCAGGCCTGGTGTTCAGGCACTTGTTTTAGACCATTCCAATGAAGAGATTAGTTGTAAGTAACGAGATCCCGGCACTTCTCAAGCGCCACCGTGTCGACCGACACGGATCTCCTGCTGACACCTTTACAGCTGTCAGTAGGAGAAATCAAACTTTAAATGCCCGTATCTCTTACACCATAGCGGTTTGAGAGATACGGTTTTTTGCATTTAGATCAGCTTTTTAAGCTCTTCTAAATGCAAAAAAAGTTTTTTCAGACATTACTAACACTTTAAGGTAAGGTAACTTCCCTGGACTGCTGGTGTTTAAGGGTTTAAAGGGACCCTATCACCTAAAAACAAAATTGCTCATCTTGTATTAGCCGGTTTACACGTAGAAAACTGGTGGTTTGTTTTATTTACAGTAGGCCATGCTGGCGCATCCTATTTACCCCCTACATCGCCTTCATCATTTACTGACCTTGCTAATCAATGCATTGCCAACCTCCCTGAACACTGGAAGGGGTAAGTGTCAGTGGAGGGGGTAATGCAGGGCTAAAACAGGAAGTGCCTGCGCAGCATTTCCTAAATTGCATAATCTATTTATGGGAAAAACAAAACTAGCCATCTAAATGAAATAAAGGCCAACACAACACATGTCATTTTAAAAGATATTCTCTAAAACTGTTTTCTGATCCATCTATTGGGGGGAGAGCACAGGGGTCATGGGTAAACTTCACCAGGAGACCAGCACTTGAAGAGTTCTTTAGTTTGTTAACTTTTCTAGCCCTGGTTTACCCCAAGACTCCAGCTAAAGTTTTTTTTTTTCTTTAATTGCCAAAAAGGAGGAAGAAGGTTTTTTTCCCAATTCAGTTTTTTCTTTTTTCCAGATTAGTTATCACAAACGCTAGGATATCGGCATTCAGTGCTTAAGCTGAATAATCGGCCTTAATACACAGCATTGCAGTAGGTGAAAATAAGGATTTTGGACACGTAAGGTTCTGGATTTGAAGCAAGAGCAGAGTCTTGACCTCAGTAACAAGGACAGTGTGGGATTGGTCCTTTATTGGTATTCTCCTCCCTGTGGTCTCTGCGGTGACTGCTCCTGACTATCGTTATGGACGTGGCTTGCTAAGCAGCCAGACTATGGCGTCATCATGTAGAGAGTTCTGTGCTTGGCATTTTAATGTGTGTTTTCTTGCTGCCACTGTGTTCAGGAAACTCTCCTGTATCTACATGCTGGAAGTAGGATGGCGATGAAGGCTCAGTCTGTCTTTAATTTATGCATTAAGTAAGATTTTGGTTTTACATTAATTTAGCTGTCGGCTTCCAAAGGTTTCAGAAGGACACCGGTTACATTGTGGCCGAAAGTCCCAGTCACTGGAAGGATAACAGATGTCACAACCACTACCCACAAGGAGTGGACATCTCAAGGCTACGTGATATGTGGGCTATACGGGCTTCCCTCATCAGGTAACTAATCCACGGGACCCTCGCTCTGTCCTGGTAGTGGAAGGTTCTCTACCAGTCACAATCCTAGACTCCTAGTTCAGGTGACATCTTCTGGGCTACCTTAGTCTTGAAGACTCTAGCCATCCAAAAATAATCTTCTTTATAGGTAGTTTACTGATCTCTGATAGTACTGACTGATGAAGGGACAGGACTTTTGCACATTGTCCCTTAGGTCAGTCATTTCAGCCTGTTTTCTTGACCTAAGCAGTACCTTTTCACTTCATGTGTCAGTAGTACCTAGTTAGATCTAGTGTAAAATCTTCCCTTCCTGTGATTTTCCTAAGGGAACAGGATCATTATTATGTCAGTGTCCAGTGGGAGAGATGTTACACAAAAGGGCAGCTCCTCTGCATTGTCCTTTTTCTACCAAATATGCAGAAGCCATTTGCCTAACAACTGTGCAAATAATTAAATGACTTTACTGACCATAATGGAAAGAAAGAAAAAAAATCCCTGTCTTTGTTTTAGTCGAAAGCACCTTTCCTCTAATCTTAATGGATGACTTTCTAGGAAGGGGCAGAAAAATGCTTTAGGTAACTCCTTAAGTGCCTGCTTCCTGGCGGAGGGAAGGATACCCAGTGTCCCTGTGTCTCTCATTCAGACAGAAGGATTAGTGAGCAGAAAAAGATTTTTTTTCCCCCCTTCGTATTGTCCTTTTCACACAAAAAAAAGTTTCAGCCTGTCTTTTGAATGAAGGTCTCCCAGCAATAGGAACAGCATGTAAAAGTCGTGTAACACTATTTCTAATGCAAATATGTGACTTTTAATTGCTCCTCTTTTCTTTGTGCATAAGGCCCAGTAACTCACCAGCTGTAGGTCTATGATACTTATCGTTCTCAGCCAGCTGAGGATGATGGCATCCGCAGTCCAACAAAAACTGGACAGCCACTGATTCCTGCTGCCCCCCATTCAGTAATTGATCTACAAACCTTTACCTGATAATCTGATTTTAAGCCAATAGAAAGCCAGAACTGCTAGCGGTCTAGATACAGCGCACATGGACTACAGGCCTCCTCCCTATACAACGGATTCTAATCTACTACAGAGGGTACAAAGGGGTCCCAGCCTGCAACAGAGGTGACAAGTCCGGAGGAGCAGTATAATGTACAGTAGGTAATAGAGTGATTTTTATAACACCCGCTGGTCTCCCCGTGTCCCCCAATGACGTAGACTTTCCAGTGTTAGAACTCTGCTGTGAAATACAGTGAAACAACTTAGATCAACTCTGTTCAACCCCTTAAAGGCAAATTACACTTTGAGTAGGAAGTGGCTCTGAATTTGTTTAACCCTTTGATTGTCAGGGAGATATCAAACGGAATGTGTTGCATACCTCTCTGGCACTCAAAGGGTTAAAGATGCAGTAATGTTTTATTTTCTACAAAGTTGAAGGATCAGTAGAGTTACAGTATGAAAACCACATACTGTAGAGTTAAACCAGGGGACTACCAGCAATAAGACAGAATTCATTCAAATGTTATAACAGTTCAAACTGTGGCCAGTGGCTCAGTACCCATATAGAATGCATCAGTGCAACTGTCTGGACACCGGGTGCCACTGTTAACCCCTTGTCAAGGGGTATATATATATATATATATATATATATATATATATATATATATATATAAATAAAACAGCCATTTAAACTGTAATAACATTTTAATGAAGCCTCTCCAAGTAGTCTTTTTACTTGATAGGAGTTCTTTCTTCATAGTAAAGTGCACCCCATACTGGAAAGTGCACCCCGTCCTGTGATTCTTCATTCAAACACATCTCAAAACAGGTTTTTATTTTTTTTTTTAACCTTTCTGCATAGCTTGGCCATGGCTGGCACAAAACTCTGGTCTTCAAAGGATTAATTAAACTTAGCAACAGCGCCAACTAGGATCCATAACGGGATTGTTATATGTATAACTACACCCCTAAACATAATGCACTGTGTGGGACAAAACTGCATTTTGTTAATAAAAAAAAGTTAACCCCTTAAGGATCCACAACGTGCCAGGCCCATCACGGTGGTCCTGCACTTAACCCTTTGAGTGCCAGAGGGGTACACAATGCATTGCGTACCTGTCCGGCACTCAAAGGGTTAAAGGGACAGTAATACTTAAAATGTAAAAAAATAACATGTTGTGTGGTTTATCCCCCAGAGTAAAACAAAGGAACTCACACTGCTTAACCTTTTGAATGCCAGAGGGGTATGGAATGCATTGCGAAGTTATTTATTTTTTTTTTTTTACATATTAATATTTTTTTTACATATTAAGTATTACTATTCCTTTAAGGACCAGTGACGATCCTGGCACATCATAGAATTCAGGAGTCCCTACGCTGACCGCTGAATACGAAAAGTAAAAAGTGTGCAGAGATGAATTCTGCACCTCTGAGAGCTTTTTAAGGCAAGTGCCCTGCCCTCCTGCATGAGGATACTTTACCCCAAGGTTCCTGTGTTCCACACAGAACATAAAAGGAGATATGAACTGTTAAGCCTTTAGGCAGCCTGATGAACACGCGCAGAGGGTAAGAATGGGGTAAAATAATGCATTCAGGCATATGTAGGCTTACTAGGCAGTGCTTTCTCCAGGCAGCGCCAGCACTTGAAAAACTGTGCTTGGCAGTAAGCCCAGAACAATGTATTAATGCAAACAGCAACCTGTGGGGGTCTTTAACGTCCATCACCTCTAATCTGCTAACCGCTGGTTGAGGATAATGTGACCCCTTCAAGTCCAAGATTGGCGAGTTGAATTCCTTTGTGCCGGAATGGACTGACAGGTAAGGCGCAGAGAGCGCCTACAGCAAGATCGCAGCCGGGGCCTTCCTGCCAAAAAGGTTCTATTTCTCGTTAATGCAGCAGTTATACATGAAAATAAAACTAAGTGTGTGCATATCGCTACTGTAATTATCATGATGGGGCAGTTCTGCTTTAAGTGGTGAGGGGAGGAGAGGCACAGAAGCTATTTGTGGGGGATACAGACCAGAGGAGGCGGCAATGCGGTTCTTTTATTCTTGGCGTCTATCACCTCAGATGAGGGCTACACCTGGATACTTTAATGTCACAGCATAATCCTTTTCTGGCATTGTTCTGCAGAACAATTGATAGGTTGGAGAGTTAAAGGGGATCTCTCACCCCTATAAAAGTTAGGCTTACTAGATGCCGTATATAGCTATAATGTTGAAAATGTTATTTATTTTTTTTCTTTAAAAATACGCTATTTGGGCTAAAACTATTGCTTACAGAGTGCCCTGCACCCTACTTCCGTATACACTGGCCTTGCCGCAGATTGCCGCTCTCCCCCAGCCTCCTCCGATGATGGAGGATTCTGTCTGTAAGCTGGAGCACTCTCATTGGCAGAGATCGATATCTAGCCAATGAGATCGATCCAGCTTAACCCCTTAACGACCCTTGACGGTCATAGTACGTCAAGGGTCGATTTGACTTAACGACCGATGACGTACTATGACAGTCATTGAGTTCCGGGGTCCCCCCCGCGGCTGCACGCCGTTCGGGGAGTCCGGAACGCAACGGAGCAATAAAAAAAAATTGCTCTGTGGTCGTTCAGTCGCGTTCGGATTCCCCGGTCGTTAAGGGGTTAAAGACAGAAAGCCTCCGTCATCAGAGGAGGCTGGGCAGAGGCAGAGCGGCAATCTGCGGCAAGACCAGTGTATACAGAAGTGGGGTGCAGGGCACTCTGTAAGCAATAGTTTTAGCCCAAATAGCGTATTTTTTTAAAAACTAAATAATGTTTTCAACATTATAGTTATACTAGTTGAACAGCCCGTTACACGGGCCACAGTGCCTCTGGCAGCCGGTCGCGGGGAAGTCACACGCAGTGGAGACTGCCCGCGCCTCGGCTGATACAGTGCCTCTGGCAGCCGGTCGCAGGGCAGTCACACGCAGTGGAGACTGCCTGCGCCTCGGCTGATACAGAGCTGGACGCTCCTTCGGAGCGCCCAGCTCTGTATCAGCCACGGCGCAGGCAGTCTCTACTGCGCGTGACTGCCGCACGCACAGCAGTGTCTACTGCGCATGTCGGGCGTTACACACAACTTGGCGAATTATTATATAGGATACTGCATCTAGTAAGCCTATTACATGGGTGACAGATCCCCTTTAATGTACCACAGGTTCTCTCATTCAGAGGCCCATATGCACAACACAGTAGAGCAAATCTGGGGCAAACCAACGGCATCATAAAAATTCCCCAAATTCACAGAATTTAAATAAGGTTAGCTTTAACCCCTTGAATTCTAGAGATCCCTCCAAAGCAATGCGTTGGAGACATCTCTAGTATTGAAGGGTTTAAATAACCCCAGTTAATTCAGTGGAAATGATTGCGTTCCCCTGTGGTGCAGATGGTTTTCCCAGAATTGATGCACTTCCGTCTTTGTACATATGGAGGAGTGTAAGACGTTCGGGCCTACAGGACTGTTGTATGAAGGACACCGCCTGCGTACGTCACTCTGCTAAAGGGGACATAAACTTTATATCAATATAGTGATCTGTAATACCTTTAGAATGACCCATCTCCCGGGACTGCCCTTGTTTAACTCTTCAGGGAAACAACCGTAAAGCATTTTTTTAATGAACTCTTTCATGTCTGCTACACATTGCTTCTCAGATCGCTACAAGCCACACTGGTCCTTACAGGGTTTTAACCCTTTGAATGCCAGAGGGGGTATGCAACGAATTGTGCCTATGGCACTCAAAGGGTTAAACCCACCCCACCCCAGTTTACTGCTTTTTAGTTCCGATACTTTTCATTCTCCCTGGCACTTGAAAAGGTTAAATAAATTAATACAATAAAAAAAAGTGTCAGTTAAGGCTAGGAAAAAACAATGTGCAAATATAACAAAACAAGTGAACTGTATTGTACGGATGATTCCTGTGTCCAGACATTAAGGAATATACTTGTATCGGTGACAGAATAAACAGACGTTATAAAAAGATCTAAAAAGAAAAATAAATAGTACTATCAACTAAAATACACTGCTTGTCCTTTAAAAAAAAAAAAAATAGTAATAAAAAATAATAACCCAAGGCGAGAGTATTGTCGGCTTCTTTAAAACGTGACTGTTGCACTCTGCCGCCGCGAGACGCGGAAAGAACCGATTCTGTGACTGAGTTCAGTAGAACAGAGAGAACTGTAAACATATTCATGTTTTCCGCCCCGCAGTGGTTTTAACCCATTCGCTGCTGGAGCAGCCATGCACGGGATTGCAGAACAAGGCCTGGAATCCTCCAGCAGGGGGTGTGGGTTAGTTGGAATGGAGATTGGGGCCCATTACAAAATTAGGGCGACACAAAGGGAAAAAAAACGTGGAACAATTCTGGGGCGATGCACAGCACTCAAATAAAAATCCCCACTGATGGAAACTGGGCTCGATTTAACCCCTTGAATGCTAGAGAGGTCTAACTCATTGCTTCGAAATGCACTGGAGACCTCTCTAGAATTCAGTGGGTTAAATGCCCTCTTTTATTCAGTGGGAATGCCTATCTGTTCCCTATGATGAATGTAGTTTGCCCCAGAACTGCCCCCCTCATCCATCTGTTCCTTTAATGAATTCCCAGAGGCCGGCAGTCACTCATATTTGTATGATCCGTGTCTGACATTGAGTGAACATCTCCCTAAAGTCGTTTTGTTGGGGTTCAGGCGCTGTATTCGGCTCTGGACTCTTTTGTACTTTAGCCACAGCAAAGTTGATCCCTTGTGCCAGGCCGGCGTGCGTGATGTTAGCCACCTGGACCACGGAGCTGCGGATCTTAGCAAATGGAGACACCGCGTGGCTGCTGTCTGCTGGCGAAGGACCGCAAGCGGAGCCTGATCCGGGGCTGGCTCGACCTGACTTTGAAGGCTGGGCTGCCTCCACAAGCAATAACTGAGAACCCAATGTGTTTGACACGTCCAGCTGGGAGGGGCGAGGAAGATGCTCCACATCAGGCCCCGTAGGTGCCTGGAGTCTACTGGAATTATTGCTCATGGTTTCTTGGTCCATTTGCATCTCGTTATTAACAGTCTCCTTCACGTTACCTTTGGTCTGTGCATCATGGACAAACTGATGACAATAGGCATCAATTGGGGTCCCAAAATCAATCAGGACATCATTATTTGGGGAGGGCTCCCTGCTGTCCTGCTCTTCGTTCTCCGTAACCTGGATCTCAGTAGAAATGTGGAGGTTGAGCTCGGCGCTGCTGACAGACTGGGAGCGGCTTCCCAAGCGGGGGACGGATGCGATGATCCCGCAGCTGGGGAGTACGTAGTCAGTCTGTCCCATATTTTCCAGGGCACCCACAGACTGGCCTTCATCATCCGACTTGGGAAGGAAATCATCTGAATGGAAAGAATCGCTGTCCGAGGAGATCTCCAAGTCAGACCCAGTACGACCCTGGAGGTCAGGGCCCGGGTTCTCCAGACTGCTGTCTGATTTCCAGAGACTGACCTGCAGGTTGGGTTTGAGGAAGCCCTTCACCTCGGGTTTGTTGAAAGTCCCCCCCAGCTTGCGCAGGCTCCCGATGTTAGTCTGCTTGACCTTCTGGTTGAGCGAGGAGAACTTGTTCATTAGATAGTTCTTACTCTGTGCCAGGCCCATGCTGTGGATCCCCAGTCTCTGGCTTTTGGAGCGGATGCCCATGATCTCCTCGTGGGGTTTGCTGCTTTTCCTGAAATGAAGAGAAAGTCAATTAACATACAGTATTAAGCGACAGAGCATTAAATTAGACCTATAATCTCACGTGAGAATTAACATCCTGAGACACACAGCAGAGCTACCACAAACACGAACTTAACCCTGTTCACACCTCGGCATGACTCCACTAACCGACATTTAACTCTCTCTAGACCTCAGCATGACTCCACTAACCGACATTTAACTCTCTCTAGACCTCAGCATGACTCCACTAACCGACATTTAACTCTCTCTAGACCTCAGCATGACTCCACTAACTGACATTTAACTCTCTCCAGACCTCAGCATGACTCCACTAACCGACATTTAACTCTCTCTAGACCTCGGCATGACTCCACTAACCGACATTTAACTCTCTCTAGACCTCGGCATGACTCCACTAACCGACATTTAACTCTCTCTCTCGACCTCAGCATGACTCCACTAACCAACATTTAAAGGGAGAGTAATACGTCGTTATAAAATTCTCTACAACTGTAGATATTAATAAAAGAATTAGAATACGCTACTTCTCATGTCTCAAATCTTCATAGTTTTTATGTTCGTAGCATTTAAACTTCCCTCCCCTTTCTCATACATCAGCGATGTAGCTGACAGATGCAGAATCCGGTCATTTAACCGGATGGAGGCTCTTCATAAAAGCCAAAAACGCAACGTTTATGAAGAAATACTTAATTGGAACGGTCTACAAAGTGTGCTTCAAACCAGGCACACTTTGCAGACCATTCCAACGAAGTATTTTTTCTTAAAAGTTGCATTTTCAGCTTTTTTTTTTTTTTTAGCACTGGATGGGGTCTCCGAGGGGGTTAGTGTACTAACTGAATTGAGACGTTTTGTGTATTCACTTATTCGTGACATTCTATGGTCATATTAGTGTATTTAGTGATTTATTTTTATAAACTTCACTAGGGGAAATGTAATAATGAAATAGGCCCTGGACGTTTTTGGGTGGTTGGGACTATGGGAGGGTTTTTGCACGTGGTAGATGGTATATGTGCAAATGGGATCAGTTTAGGACACTTGTGAATAGTTAAGGGCTGATCATTTTATTAGACAGAAGAGGAATTATTTGGGTGGTTTAGAGTTTGGTAACACAAGTTTGTAATTGATCTCAGTTGGGAAATACGTAGTATTTTTGTATCTATTAAGGGTACTTGGTTAGAACATTGGGGTTTGGGTGGGGTGAGGTTTGTAGATTTATGTAATATGAATGTACTTGCACATATTTATATGTAATACTTTTTTTCTTTTTTTACCCTAATAGTTCCAGACACATCTCCAGTTCATTGGGTTGCAGTGCAGTGGGTACAAGACATAATGGCTACTCCTGGGTAGGATATCTCCTGTAGTGTCTGTGTTCATAACTCATTTCCATTATAACACATTCCCTGATTATTTAGTCACACATACAACTGTACTGAATTTTCATTTGTTTTATTACCCACACGGGCAAAGCTGTGCCAACATTGCTAGTAATAAGTAAAAAATATATATACATTGTAATGTTTATCCTCCTGAGTAAAACAAAGTTACTCGCACTGCTGTACGATGTTTTATTCAACTAGAACTTTGTAGCTACAGTATCTCAATGGCCTGAAATTGTACAGTGGCGCTGTTGCTACACCATCCTATGGAGGGTTATGGTCAACTGACTCGAGCTGTCCATAGGAAGGTGTAGCAACAGCGCCACTGTACAATTTCAGCCCACTGAGATACTGCACCTAAAAAGTTCAAGTTTGAGCTGTAATAAGTTGAATAAAACACCTCTCAGCGGTGGGGGTAACTTTATTTTACTCAGGGAAATAAACCCTACAATATATATTCTACATACCAAGATTTACTATCCCTTTAACCCTTTGAGTGTCAGAGTTATTCCATGCTCAAAAGGTCAGAAGCCGCATTTAACCCTTACTCAAAGGATTAAATTAATGGGACATTTTTATTTGCCGCTATGGTGCAATGTGGTTTGCCACAGAATTGCTCCACGTTTGTCTTTGTGCACACAACCCAGTAAGTCCGAATAAACATAAACAACCCCCCCCAGTCTGTAACTGACAGAAGTCTAAATCTACCCAGTATAATGTGTCCTTTCCTATAAGGGATCTACTGACCTCTCCAGCTTCTTCTCAATGATGGGCACGTCCGACTCCAGCGCTTGTTTAGTGATACGCAGCATCTCCGCTATGCACAGTAACGTATCTGAAAGACAAGGAAATCCCCACTTTATTTTATATATATATATATATATATATATATATATATATATATATATATATATATACATATATATATATATATATATATATATGAAAAAAGGAAGCATCAAGCACTCTCAGGGCTTTTCCAAAAGGATAAAAGGTTTAATTAACTGTTGTGTTAACGTTTCGGCATGAGTTGGCGAGCCATAAGGACCCATAACGTGACAGGACCGGCATGGATTTCAGGGCTCCCCAAGCAGCTGCACACCATTCGGGGAACCCTGATTCGGATACAAGAAAAAATAGGATTTTAGTCTTACCTGTTAAATCCTTTTCTCTTAGTCCATACAAGTTACTGGTAACTCTGGGTAGGCGATCGCCCCTTTAAGTAGGTAGGAACAATTCTAAAATTGTATGCAGGGGGTGGAGCCTACCTTCCCTCCTTGGGTGCAGCTAGCCAACCAGCTCCAGAAAAATTTGAGACACTAACTATTGACTAGATAGTAGAAGGGAAAGAAGACTCCCGTGAGCATGACCCCGAAGGACCCCCACAGGACAGCCAACCGTGGTCTCTTGACAGGGTGGGAGACCAGTAACCTGTATGGACTAAGAGAAAAGGATTTAACAGGTAAGACTAAAATCCTCTTCTCTGTCGTCCAATACAGGTTACTGGTAACTCTGGGATGTCCAACCATTGAGTTTCCCAGAGGTGGGAATGAAGGCAAGGACCAAGCGCAAGGCCCCCAAAGTCACCAGAGCAGATATGAACCAAGAGCCCGACACAGGAATTGAACCAGATTTTCCTGTCTTTTATGGAGAGTCAGTGAATTAACCAACCGAGACGCACTCCGCTCTCTGACAGTTTGAGCTGCAATAACGTTTGAATATAGCATATTCCAGCAGTGGCGGGACACTTGTTGCACTCAACAGGAAAAGACCTACTGTATTACACGCACTGTCACACACATCTATACACGTACACACTACACTATATATGTATTAACCCACTGAGTGCCACAGAGGACACCAATGTATTGTGTTGCAATGCACTGGATAACTCTCTGGCACTGAAAGGATTAAAGTGTTACTGATCTTTCAGTCATTTAGACATGGTATCAATACCAGACAGCTAACTCAGGACTGATTTACCGCTCTGACTGACTGCACGTCACCATCCTATGCAAACAAACTGATTTTCCTCCTCTTCCCTCGTCATGCAGAGACCTTCTGAGACTCTTCATTGGTGGTTGTGAGAGAAGGGGGATGCGGGGCAGATTTCACCCCAAGACCCACTAGGTTCTAGTTACATCTCTGGCGACTAAGGGCCATATTCTGGAAGCTAATGAGGTGTAATGATTTGGGAACATTGCTAACATTTGAAGGTTTTAAAGCAAAACTTTCACTCAAATTAAAGTGCCCCCCAATTCGTTTTGCACAAATCAATTCTGGTATTATCCTGAATGAGTCCGACGTTACTGAGAAATCCAACTTGTTCTGAGAAACACCGGCAGGCATCAGTGCAGACATGTTGCTGAAGAGACATTTGTGAGTCTGCACTGTCCGTCCTGGTCTCCTCTAGGATTGGTGAGGGGGAGGTGCACTGTACCTTAAAGAAGCAGTAAACTTTTTTATGAAAAAATATATATCGTAGGGATTTTCCTACTGAGTAAAATAAGGGAACTCCCACTGCTGAGAGATTTATATTTCCAGAGTTATTACAGTTTAAACCCATGTTTTTTTACATTACCAGTGCCCTCTGCTGGTCAAATGCTAATTAGTTTTTCTATTAGATTCTAATGGAAAGGAAAGTCAGAGACACACAATTCTCCATAGAATGTGATAGAAACTGCTGAGTCACTTCCTGTCAGGACGTAAACACACAGTAAATTCACTTCCTGTCAGTGAGAACTATCAGGAAGTAAACATAGTAAATTCACTTCCTGTCAGTTAGAACTATCAGGAAGTAAACACAGTAAATTCACTTCCTGTCAGTTAGAACTATCAGGAAGTAATCACACAGTAAATTCACTTCCTGGTTATTTGAACTGCTATAAATTTTGAATAAAAAATCTGACAGCGATGGGAGTGACCTTGTTTTATTCAGCAGGGAAAGCTCTATAAAATACATGTTTTCATAAAAATAAAGTTTACTCCTCCTTTAAGGTACAGGAATTCACTGACGGCGCAGGAGCACAGATGCGGTTATAGCAAGATGCCTGCTGGTGAGTCTCGGAAAAGTTGGATTTCTCAATAATGCCGGATTTATTCAGGATAATACTAGTATTGATACGCGTATCGCTATGTGCATAATGAGTTGGGGGTCAATTTAATTTGAGTGCAATTTCTGCTTTAAAACCCCAATGAATTCAGTGGGAATTATTATGATCAGCCCCCACATGGTACAGTTGATTCTCCTCTTTTTCTTGCAGAACGTAACCCTCAGGATCACTAGATTGTGATGGAGTCCACGGATTGGTTACCTTTTCCATCCTCTTCAGGATTGCGCGTCACGGCTCTCAGCGTGTGGAAGTAGCCGCTGTTCCCTTTGTATCTGTAGTGTAGTCTCATGCACGAGAACTTGGGCTTCCCAAAAAACGTGGGTTCAGGACCTGAGCGAGAGGGGAACAGGTTAGACCTGTCCACAATACACCCGTATGCTGGAGATTTCTACCTTATCCACTTTATTTACAAATAAAATATTTATTAAATGAACACTTCCATAGTGTTGCTTCGCAACGATCGGTAAATTGTCCACTTTGCAATGCATTGAAGACCTCTCTAGGAATTGTAAACCTCATTTAACCCTTCGAGTGCCAGACAGGTATCCAACGCATTGTAGTGCAATGTGATGGATACCACTCTGTCACTCAAAAGGGTTAAAGCTGGTGCGTCACCCTAAGACAAATTTAGTTTCATGTACAGAGATCTAAAATCTGCCAATATGCTGTGCAGACCATTTTTCTGTAAAATAAGTCACTTCTGAGACATTAACCTTTATGCGCTAGTGGCACAGTGTGGCAATTTATGGTAATTCCCTGCCCAGTATGCTAATTATGTCCACGTCCTGTGCTGTTAGACACACCCTCTTCCTAGATCCATTCATATCACAGTGTGTGGTAACAGCACGGAAACTAATTACCATAAAGTGTCAGACAGCGCCACAGACAATGAGTGGTTCATTTCTCACAAGCGCTTTATATTACACACAAATGGCTCCATTACACAGAGACCAGTTTTACTTCTCTTTACATCTAACTAAATTAATCTTAGCGAGACAGATCCTGTTTTAAAGGGATAGTAATACTTGTACTAAACTTGAGGTCTGAGTCTTCTTTATGTTTATTTTAATCCTTTAAGTGCCAGAGTGGTATGGTTTGCGATGCGTTCCGTACCACTCTGGCACTCAATGGGTTAACACACAGCGCTACATTTGATTGCTTACAACAAAAGGAAAATCCTGCCTCCCTTCATCAAGGGGTTTTACTTATACTGAAAGAATGAAGATTATCCCTCGCCATTAAAAAAAACCCATAAAGAAAACTCAGACCTCAAGTTTAATACAAGTATTACTATCCTTTTAACTGAGTGAAAATGTGAATTTGCCCCTTATGGTGCACTTGCTGTGCCCCAGACTTGCTCCGCTGTTCCTTTATACGTACACCTCACTGTACCGCGGGCGCAGTGGCACTCACCAATCTCGATCTTCTCCAGGTCATCCAGACTCAGCCTCTGGTACTGGTTCACCTTATCCACCTCATCATCATAGCTGATTGGGGAGAAGACAGAAGGGTCATTAATTCCACTGTGCACAAACGCCTCCTGATACTAATAACCACACTAAACTTAAAGGGGAAGTAACATCTCCCACTGATAACACCCACTTACCTTATTATGCGGGGGGAAAAACTAATGGCCCACTGTGAATTGAGACCTTGTTTAAGAGATCTTCATCATTCCTGCGTGTCATATCCATGGAGGTGGACATGACATTCTGGCGGGTTCTGTTTTTAACTTAAAGGGATAGTAACAATTAATATGCAAAAAAAAGATATATTGTTGAGTTTATCCTCCTGAGTAAAACAAGGGAACTCCCACTGCTGAGAGGTGTTTTATTCAAAACTTATTGTAGCTCAAACTTGAATTTTTTTTAGGCGCTGTATCACAGTGGCCTGAAATTGTACAGTGGCACTGTTGCTACAACATCCTATGTGCAGCTCTGGTCAGTGGACCATAAATCTTCACAGGACGGTGTAGCAAGAGCGTCACTGTACAATTTCAGGCCACTGTTATACCGCACCTAAAAATTAAAGTTTGATCTGTAATAACTTTTGAATAAAACACTTCTCAGCCACGGGAGTACCCTTTGATTTACTCAGGAAGATCAACCCAACAATATATATTTTAAGCAGGCAGAGCGCACAAACCTACTTAAGTTTACAATGTGCAGTGGGCGGGGTTTGTGTCCTGTGGTCCTGCCTCCATAGACATGACATCCTGCCAGTAACTGTCATGTCCGCCTCCATAGACATGACATCCTGCCAGTAACTGTCATGTCCGCCTCCATAGACATGACATCCTGCCAGTAACTGTCATGTCCGCTTCCATAGACATGACATCCTGCCAGTAACTGTCATGTCCGCCTCCATAGACATGACATCCTGCCAGTAACTGTCATGTCCGCCTCCATAGACATGACATCCTGCCAGTAACTGTCGTGTCCGCCTCCATAGACCTGACTGATTGAAGATGTTATCTGTTGAGCAATGGCACCAGGGAAACATTTGTGGGAGCCATGGTAGGTAAATGGGAGTTATAATTAGGAATTGCTACTATGCTGTTAATGTGTGTATAAAATCTTAATGGCCACTATGGATCAATATGGAATACATCCCAAAAATTACTTGTTTTTTTAGATAATGTCTTCAGATCAATATGGGTGGGACGGGGCGGATACAGTGCAGTGGATATTCTGCTATGGATAGCTCATTCAGAGTGTTTATGTCTAAGGTAGATTCTGCTGAGGAGGGAACTAAACACGGACTATTCATTGTAGTTTTGCTGCTACAGACAAACATATGCAGATACCCCTATACAAGTCCCCCTTTAAAGGGACACTCCCCCTCCCTCACCACCACCACACACACGTCTTAATCTGGGCAGAAAATCCTAATGTCCAGTACTGGTTCCCCAAAACACATTTTTGATTAGTACTGAAGATCGTGTCCATTGAGACGATCTTGATAATTTGTTGTTGCAAGACCCCAAATTCCTTCCACTGAAGGGTTCCTAAGAATTAGGAATCTTTCTCTAGGAGGATTATGGGGTCCTGCCAATGGAGTCATGTCCACCTCAGTGGACATTATCTCCATGGCGAATTAAAGATTAACTAAATCAGTTTTAGTGATTCAATATCGGATATAATCTATTCTTAATGGAAGTATATATGACTTTAAGTGATATGGCATGGACATCCAACATGCAGTCCGTGGCCCAAAAGGCGGCCCACTTGACCAGAGGGTGCGGCCTGCATTAGATTAAAAAAAAAAAAAATTAAAAAAAAACAGTTTTTTTTAACCTAATTAACAAGAATACATCAACTAGTAGGCAGGTAAGAACTAGTCACCTTCCTGCCAGTACCGTACAGTTCAAGAATAGACATCTGTTACATATCAGAACTGTCAATGACTTGATCAACAAATAAATAAATCCATATTTTTGAACAGTTTACAGGCTATAATTCACCATCATTATCAACAGAAAAATACTGCAGCCCTCGCACTTATAGCTTTCTGATGATCTTGCCCACTAATGTAAAAACGTGGACACCTCGGTGATAAAGAGCATAAACTGAGAATGCGAAAAAATAAATCTCATTAACACATTTTGTCAGAAACTTATTTATGAACATGGACTTTACTTAATTGTAAATAAGATTAGCCAGTGCAAATTTTAGCAGCGATTTCACCACCTCCTGAGAGATGCGAAGCACCGCCTTGTCCTTGTGAAACACCAAATAGGGTGGGTTACAGGACAGAGCATGCAACTCCACGACACGGTGGACAGACACAATCACCAGGAGAAAAGCCATTTTCCACGTCAAGAGGAGTAGCGGAATAGTAGCCAAAAACTCAAATGGGGGGCACTGAAAAACGCCAAAAACCAAGTTAAGATCCCATTGAGGAGCGGGATTCTTGACATCAGGAAGGATGGCAATGTGCAGAAAGCGCAGAAGTCTGAACCTTAAGGGAACACAAACTGAGGCCCTTATCCACACCATCCTGCAAGAAGGCCAGGACCGTAGGCAGATCAAAATCCTGAGACAGGTCCTTATCAGCGCACTAAGACAGAGAAGTCGACCAGACATGATGATAGATCTTGGAAGAAACAGGTTTGCGGGCACTGAGCATAGTAGCCACCACAGCAGAAGAGAACCCTTTTTTCTTCAATATTGAGGATTCAAATTCCAAGCCATCAAAGCTAACCGATGAACATCCTCTTTCCACAGGTAACCCTGTAGAAGAAGATCAGAACGGTAAGGGAGCCAAAATGGCTCCGCCACAGACAGATCCAGAAACTCCGGAAACCAAGACTGACGAGACAAGTACGGAGCAATCAGAATAACTGGACAACGCTCCAGTCGTAATTTCCATAACACCCTGTGCAACATGGGGAGGGGAGGAAAGATGTAGGCCAGAGGGAATAACCAAGGAATGGACATTGCATCTACCACCAGAGCCAGAGTCTCTCTACACCGAGAGCAGAACCTCGGAACCTTCCTGTTGCATCTTGTCACCATCAGGTCGGTGTAAGGAATACCCCATTTCTGAACAATGAGGTTGAACACCTCTGGGTGTAGCTCCCACTCTATGCTGTCCACTGTGTGTCGACTGAGGAAGTCCGCCATGACGTTGTCTACACCAGGAACGTGCACTGCAGATATGGCAGGAACGTGTTCTTCTGCCCAGAACAAAATAGCCTTGACCTCTAACCAAGCGGCGAGACTTCTTGTTTCATCCCGCTTGTTGATGTAAGCCACGGCTGTGGCGTTGTCGGACTCTACTCAGACCGGACAGTCTTCCAACAGAGATGTCCAATGTAGAAAGGCATGAAACACCACCCAAAGCTCCAATATGTTGATCGGAAGGAGGGATTCCTCCGGAGACCACCGACCCTGAGTGCTCAGGCGACTCAGGACCGCTCCCCAGCTGGAGAAGCTGGCATCCGTCGTCACCATGGTCCAGAAGGATACCAGGAAGGACTTGCCCTTCAGCAGGTTAGAAAGGTCGAGCCACCATGACAAACTCAGTTCCACATGAAAAGGAAGAGAAACTGACGGCTTCAGAAGGTCCGGTTGACCCTTGCACACCTGGATCACGAACCACTGGAGCACCCTGGTGTGCTCCATGGCAAACAGGACTGCTTCTATGGTGGAGATGAACTTTCCCACTAGAGAGGATAGCTTCTTGACTGGAACTGGATCCTGAGCCAGAACCGCAGAAACCCTGTGGGCGATCTGGTGAGCTACCTTGTCCTTGAGGAACACCATGCTCTTTGGAGTGTCGAAGAGAAGGCCAAGAAAGACCAGATGCTGAGATGGGATAAGATCTGACTTGTCCAAGTTGACGATCCACCCGTGATGGGTGAGAGCATGAATGAATTGCTGAACCTGCTGATGAAGAAGGTCCACAGAAGGGGCTTTCAGAAGCAAGTCGTCCATGTATGGAGTAACTCTGATGCCGTTCCGGTGAAGGACGGACACTAAGGCTCCCAGGACAGGGTTGAAGACCTGAGGAGCTGTCGTCAGACCAAATGGAAGAGCTGAGAACTGAAAATGTCCCCTGTCGCAGGCAAACCAGAGGTACTGCCGGCTCTCTGGATGAATGGCAATGTGTAAGTATGCGTCCTGAAGATCCAGAGAAGGAAGAAATTCCCCCGGGTACATGGCAGCAATCACCGTCCGTAGAGACTCCTGATGATAATGAGTCCGGGTCAAAAAGGAATTGAGATCCTTCAAGTCCAAAATGGGATGACAACCACCATCCTTCTTGGAGACCACAAAGAGGTTTGAGTAAAAACCCATACCCCTGTCCTGAACTGGCACCGGCTCTAGAACATCCTTGTCCAGAAGAGCCTGAACGGCACCCTGAGGCGTGTGAGAAGGATGAAAATTAAAGGGAGGAAGAGAGATGAAAGGGATCTTGTACCCTTCCATCACCACCTGTAAAACCCATGGGTCCACCACTGAACCCTCCCAAATACTGTGATAGTGTCTCAGACAACCACCCACAGCAGAGTGCGGACCCGGGTTCGGTAAGTCATGCCGAAAAAGGCTTGGAAGACTTGGGCTTGGAGGAGACCTTGGGCTTCCATTGTTGTTTGAGCTTGGAGGAGGTACAAGGAGCTGAGGGAACCGACTGTTTCGCTGGACGTGTCTCAGTCTGAAAGGAACAAAAATACCGATTACGTTTAAGCGGCAATTTCTTCCTGGGAACCAAGGGTAGAAGTGTTCTCTTACCCCCTGTGGCCTCACTGATCAGATCCTTAAGATCTGGCCCAAACAAGGAGGTATCCTGAAAGGGTAGGGAGAGCAATGCTTTCTTAGAAGCAGTGTCAGCAGACCAGATCTTGAGCCAAAGAACTTGTCTGGCCACTAGAGATATGGTGAAAACCCTAGCCACCAAACGGATGGCATCAAATAAGGCAGCAAAAATATAGTGCTGTGCCTCAGAAATGTTGGCGAGAAGGCGCAACTTATATGAGGTAGGCACATCCTGACGGACAGCCCGGGTGAGCTGTTCAGTCCAGACCGCAATGGCCCGGTTCACCCATGCAGCAGCGAATGCTGGCCGCATGGCAGAACCAGCAGTGGCAAAAATGGACTTGAGGAAGACCTCAAGTTTCTTGTCAGTCTAGTTCAGAGCAGAAGCATCAGAGATTGGTAAAGCAGTAGACTTAGATCCACTTTGGGAAGATGAACTCACTGAGTAAGCGCAGCTTCAGAGAAGGGATAAAGCTTGGCAAATTTCTTGGACACAGAGGGTTTCTTATCCGGGAATTTCCACTCCTCAGACACAAGGCGGTCAAGAGTGAGGTTAGGTGGAAAAGCAAGTAAGGTGCTTTTTAGGTTCCTGGAACACATCATAGGGGTCAGAAGGAATCTCCTGAACTAAGGGAATGTTAAGAGTAGTTAAGACAGCCCTGATCAGGCCCTCAGCGGAGGTTCAGGATCAGCCTCAAAAGGATCCCCCCAAAAACTGAGAGGGGCCCAACACAGAACATTCCTCAACATCTGAATCCACCAGCAGTTCCTCTTCAGAGGAATCTGACATGTGAGGTACTTTCTGAGGTTTGGGCAGGGAAGACTTGACTGAGGAGGGGCCCTGCTAAGAATGAAAGACCCCCTGTAACTGGGATGGAAAGAGTTGCAATGTGGACCTAAGGTCCCAAGTAGCAGCCTTGAACTCTTGCACCCAAGCTGGCTCTAAAGCATGGCTGGATGTCCCTGGGAGGCTCTCAGGGACATCAGAACATGCTGGGCATAAATGACCTGAGAATTCTCTAGGTAACCCTGTGCGACAGGAAGAGTAATGCGCAATGGGGGATACAGAGACCCCAGCCTCCTTAGTATTAGGTGTGACCCTAAGCTCCAGCGGTATAGACATTCTCACAGTGTCAAATAACCTTACTGTATAAGAAATCACTCAATTATAGTGTGTAGGATTAAAGTTTCACCCGAGAAAACGCTAAAATAAACTTATCTGGCAGGCGAAGGGTTAATCAGCAGATGAGAGAAGGAGAGTCCAAGCCCAGCCCCCCAACACACTAGAAACATGTACCGGATGATAGAGCAAGGGCAGACAAGTAAAATGAGCCATCTCTGAAGTCGCTAGATGGAGTGGTTGCAGAGATATGTCCCAAACAGTACAGTCCCACAGAAGTGAATGGAGCAATGGCGTCTATGCGGAAAAGCACCATTGACAGTGTAATTCTAAAATGCCTAAAACAGCATTAGAACATGTTAGGACACCCATAAAACACTAAACCAGTAGTAAAAAAAGTGCCAATCCAGCAGCTAAAGGGTTAAGTTACCACATAAACCTGCTCCAAAACACCCAACAGACATACAGATAGACCCAGTGAGTGCAGGAGTGTGCAATAGGAACTCCAAATGTAAAACCCCTGTGCAGAGGGGCACTGTGGGACATGTGGACCTGCAGCACTCAAAGGGTTGTTCACCTTTCCTGCAGATCTTCTGTCTTCAGACTACCATGTATCAAGAAGTAACCCTAGTGGGTAACTCCTGGGGAAGCACTTGGAATCAAAATTTTCCCCCCAGGGCTTAAGGTCCACAAAAAGCACCTGGTCACTGAGCTAGCCACATCTAAGGGCATTGTCAGTTATGGTAATCCGCCTAATGGTGGTATTCCATATCTAACAGAAAAATAAAAAAGTTTCTAAAACTATAGCAGAACTGTTCTCTTGCTGGTGTTATCCTCACCAAGGAACAAATCTTTCTGGAGCTGGCTGGCTAGCTGCAGCCAAGGAGGGAAGGGAGGCTCCACCCCCTGCATACAATTCTAGAGATGTTCCTGCCTACTTAAAGGGGCGGATCGCCTACCCAGAGTTACCAGTAACCTGTATTGGACAACAGAGAAATTGGGCTTTTATCCCCTTGATGTAACAGAGGTGTCTAGATATTTCTCCGCTGTGTGTTGGAGGCCTCTCTAGCACTTAACTGGGTGAAATCAATATTAATGTTTATTTGATACCCAGACTGCAGTAGATTAGCCCAGACTGACTCCAGTTCCCTTACGACTTCAGCCTCAGTGAAGAAACTGCTGTTTTGAGAGTAAAGATTCCACAGAGTAGAAAACAGACCAAATAAAAAGGATTAAACTCTTATATACTTGCTTGTGTTAATAATGCAGGTGTAACCTGTCCTGTTCAGTATCCTATTCCAATGGTGCCACCTACATGACAAGTGTCATTACAGCACACTCACAATGTCCAGGGTATTGTAACGGTAACCGCAACAGGTCACTGGTTAGTATGTCATCAGTGAAGTATTTGTTAGTTAATATCTGTTAGGATAGGGTCAGAGTCTACTATCTATCTATTAGGTTAGGGTCAGTGTCACTATCTATCTGTTAGGTTAGGGTCAGCGTCTACTATCTATCTGTTAGGTTAGGGTCAGTGTCACTATGTATCTGTTAGGTTAGGGTCAGTGTCACTATCTATCTGTTAGGTTAGGGTCAGCGTCTACTATCTATCTGTTAGGTTAGGGTCAGTGTCACTATCTATCTGTTAGGTTAGGGTCAGTGTCACTATCTATCTGTTAGGTTAGGGTCAGTGTCACTATGTATCTGTTAGTTTAGGGTCAGTGTCACTATCTATCTGTTAGGTTAGGGGCAGCGTCTACTATCTATCTGTTAGGTTAGGGGCAGCGTCTACTATCTATCTATTAGGTTAGGGTCAGCGTCACTATCTATCTGTTAGGTTACGGTCAGTGTCACTATATATCTGTTAGGTTAGGGTCAGCGTCACTATCTATCTGTTAGGTTACGGTCAGTGTCACTATGTATCTGTTAGGTTAGGGTCAGTGTCACTATCTATCTGTTAGGTTAGGGGCAGCGTCTACTATCTATCTATTAGGTTAGGGTCAGCGTCACTATGTATCTGTTAGGTTACGGTCAGTGTCACTATATATCTGTTAGGTTAGGGTCAGTGTCACTATCTATCTGTTAGGTTAGGGTCAGTGTCACTATCTATCTGTTAGGTTACGGTCAGTGTCACTATCTATCTGTTAGGTTAGGGTCAGTGTCATTATCTATCTGTTAGGTTACGGTCAGTGTCACTATCTATCTGTTAGGTTAGGGTCAGTGTCACTATGTATCTGTTAGGTTAGGGTCAGTGTCACTATCTATCTGTTAGGTTAGGGTCAGTGTCACTATGTATCTGTTAGGTTAGGGTCAGTGTCACTATCTATCTGCTAGGTTACGGTCAGTGTCACTATCTATCTGTTAGGTTACGGTCAGTGTCACTATGTATCTGTTAGGTTAGGGTCAGTGTCACTATCTATCTGTTAGGTTACGGTCAGTGTCACTATGTATCTGTTAGGTTAGGGTCAGTGTCCCTATCTATCTGTTAGGTTACTGTCAGTGTCACTATCTATCTGTTAGGTTACGGTCAGTGTCACTATCTATCTGTTACATTAGGGTCAGTGTCACTATCTATCTGTTAGGGTAGGGTCAGTGTCCCTATCTATCTGTTAGGTTAGGGTCAGTGTCACTATCTATCTGTTAGGTTAGGGTCAGTGTCACTATGTATCTGTTAGATTAGGGTCAGTGTCACTATCTATCTGCTAGGTTACGGTCAGTGTCACTATCTATCTGTTAGGTTAGGGTCAGTGTCACTATCTATATGTTAGGTTAGGTCAGTGTCCCTATCTATCTGTTAGGTTACAGTCAGTGTCCCTATCTTTCTGTTAGGTTAGGGTCAGTGTCCCTATCTATCTGTTAGGTTAGGGTCAGTGTCACTTTCTATCTGTTAGGTTACGGTCAGTGTCACTATGTATCTGTTAGGTTAGGGTCAGTGTCCCTATCTATCTGTTAGGTTAGGGTCAGTGTCACTATGTATCTGTTAGGTTAGGGTCAGTGTCACTATCTATCTGTTAGGTTAGGGTCAGTGTCACTATGTATCTGTTAGGTTAGGGTCAGTGTCCCTATCTTTCTGTTAGGTTACGGTCAGTGTCACTATGTATCTGTTAGATTAGGGTCAGTGTCACTATCTATCTGTTAGGTTAGGGTCAGTGTCACTATCTATATGTTAGGTTAGGGTCAGTGTCACTATGTATCTGTTAGGTTAGGGTCAGTGTCACTATCTATCTGTTAGGTTAGGGTCAGTGTCACTATGTATCTGTTAGGTTACGGTCAGTGTCACTATGTATCTGTTAGGTTAGGGTCAGTGTCACTATCTATCTGTTAGGTTACGGTCAGTGTCACTATGTATCTGTTAGGTTAGGGTCAGTGTCACTATCTATCTGTTAGGTTAGGGTCAGTGTCACTATCTATCTGTTAGGTTAGGGTCAGTGTCACTATGTATCTGTTAGGTTAGGGTCAGTGTCCCTATCTTTCTGTTAGGTTACGGTCAGTGTCACTATGTATCTGTTAGATTAGGGTCAGTGTCACTATCTATCTGTTAGGTTAGGGTCAGTGTCACTATCTATCTGTTAGGTTAGGGTCAGTGTCACTCTGTATCTGTTAGGTTAGGGTCAGTGTCACTATCTATCTGTTAGGTTAGGGTCAGTGTCACTATGTATCTGTTAGGTTAGGGTCAGTGTCCCTATCTTTCTGTTAGGTTACGGTCAGTGTCACTATGTATCTGTTAGATTAGGGTCAGTGTCACTATCTATCTGTTAGGTTAGGGTCAGTGTCACTATCTATATGTTAGGTTAGGTCAGTGTCCCTATCTATCTGTTAGGTTACGGTCAGTGTCTCTATCTATCTGTTAGGTTACGGTCAGCGTCACTATCTATCTGTTAGGTTGGGGTCAGTGTCACTATCTATCTGTTAGGTTACTGTCAGTGTCACTATCTATCTGTTAGGTTACGGTCAGTGTCACTATCTATCTGTTAGATTAGGGTCAGTGTCACTGTGTATCTGTTAGGTTACGGTCAGTGTCCCTATCTTTCTGTTAGGTTACGGTCAGTGTCACTATGTATCTGTTAGATTAGGGTCAGTGTCCCTATCTATCTGTTAGGGTAGGGTCAGTGTCACTATCTATCTGTTAGGTTAGGGTCAGTGTCACTATCTATCTGCTAGGTTACGGTCAGTGTCACTATCTATCTGTTAGGTTAGGGTCAGTGTCACTATCTATCTGTTAGGTTGGGGTCAGTGTCACTATCTATCTGTTAGATTAGGGTCAGTGTCACTATGTATCTGTTAGGTTACGGTCAGTGTCCCTATCTATCTGTTAGGTTACGGTCAGTGTCTCTATCTATCTGTTAGGTTACGGTCAGTGTCACTATCTATCTGTTAGGTTAGGGTCAGTGTCATTATCTATCTGTTAGGTTACGGTCAGTGTCACTATGTATCTGTTAGGTTAGGGTCAGTGTCACTATCTATCTGTTAGGTTAGGGTCAGTGTCACTATGTATCTGTTAGGTTAGGGTCAGTGTCACTATCTATCTGCTAGGTTACGGTCAGTGTCACTATCTATCTGTTAGGTTACGGTCAGTGTCACTATGTATCTGTTAGGTTAGGGTCAGTGTCACTATCTATCTGTTAGGTTACGGTCAGTGTCACTATGTATCTGTTAGGTTAGGGTCAGTGTCCCTATCTATCTGTTAGGTTAGGGTCAGTGTCACTATCTATCTGTTAGGTTACTGTCAGTGTCACTATCTATCTGTTAGGTTACGGTCAGTGTCACTATCTATCTGTTAGATTAGGGTCAGTGTCACTATGTATCTGTTAGGTTACGGTCAGTGTCCCTATCTTTCTGTTAGGTTACGGTCAGTGTCACTATGTATCTGTTAGATTAGGGTCAGTGTCCCTATCTATCTGTTAGGGTAGGGTCAGTGTCCCTATCTATCTGTTAGGTTAGGGTCAGTGTCACTATCTATCTGTTAGGTTAGGGTCAGTGTCACTATCTATATGTTAGGTTACAGTCAGTGTCCCTATCTTTCTGTTAGGTTACGGTCAGTGTCACTATGTATCTGTTAGGTTAGGGTCAGTGTCCCTATCTATCTGTTAGGTTACAGTCAGTGTCCCTATCTTTCTGTTAGGTTACGGTCAGTGTCACTATGTATCTGTTAGGTTAGGGTCAGTGTCACTATCTATCTGTTAGGTTAGGGTCAGTGTCACTTTCTATCTGTTAGGTTACGGTCAGTGTCACTATGTATCTGTTAGGTTAGGGTCAGTGTCCCTATCTATCTGTTAGGTTAGGGTCAGTGTCACTATGTATCTGTTAGGTTAGGGTCAGTGTCACTATCTATCTGCTAGGTTACGGTCAGTGTCACTATCTATCTGTTAGGTTACGGTCAGTGTCACTATGTATCTGTTAGGTTAGGGTCAGTGTCCCTATCTATCTGTTAGGTTAGGGTCAGTGTCACTATGTATCTGTTAGGTTAGGGTCAGTGTCACTATCTATCTGTTAGGTTAGGGTCAGTGTCACTATGTATCTGTTAGGTTAGGGTCAGTGTCCCTATCTTTCTGTTAGGTTACGGTCAGTGTCACTATGTATCTGTTAGATTAGGGTCAGTGTCACTATGTATCTGTTAGATTAGGGTCAGTGTCACTATCTATCTGTTAGGTTAGGGTCAGTGTCACTATCTATATGTTAGGTTAGGTCAGTGTCCCTATCTATCTGTTAGGTTACGGTCAGTGTCTCTATCTATCTGTTAGGTTACGGTCAGTGTCACTATCTATCTGTTAGGTTACGGTCAGTGTCACTATCTATCTGTTAGGTTAGGGTCAGTGTCACTATCTATATGTTAGGTTAGGTCAGTGTCCCTATCTATCTGTTAGGTTACAGTCAGTGTCCCTATCTTTCTGTTAGGTTACGGTCAGTGTCACTATGTATCTGTTAGGTTAGGGTCAGTGTCCCTATCTATCTGTTAGGTTAGGGTCAGTGTCACTTTCTATCTGTTAGGTTACGGTCAGTGTCACTATGTATCTGTTAGGTTAGGGTCAGTGTCCCTATCTATCTGTTAGGTTAGGGTCAGTGTCACTATGTATCTGTTAGGTTAGGGTCAGTGTCCCTATCTTTCTGTTAGGTTACGGTCAGTGTCACTATGTATCTGTTAGATTAGGGTCAGTGTCACTATCTATCTGTTAGGTTAGGGTCAGTGTCACTATCTATATGTTAGGTTAGGTCAGTGTCCCTATCTATCTGTTAGGTTACGGTCAGTGTCTCTATCTATCTGTTAGGTTACGGTCAGCGTCACTATCTATCTGTTAGGTTGGGGTCAGTGTCACTATCTATCTGTTAGGTTACTGTCAGTGTCACTATCTATCTGTTAGGTTACGGTCAGTGTCACTATCTATCTGTTAGATTAGGGTCAGTGTCACTGTGTATCTGTTAGGTTACGGTCAGTGTCCCTATCTTTCTGTTAGGTTACGGTCAGTGTCACTATGTATCTGTTAGATTAGGGTCAGTGTCCCTATCTATCTGTTAGGGTAGGGTCAGTGTCACTATCTATCTGTTAGGTTAGGGTCAGTGTCACTATCTATCTGCTAGGTTACGGTCAGTGTCACTATCTATCTGTTAGGTTAGGGTCAGTGTCACTATCTATCTGTTAGGTTGGGGTCAGTGTCACTATCTATCTGTTAGGTTACGGTCAGTGTCACTATCTATCTGTTAGGTTACGGTCAGTGTCACTATCTATCTGTTAGATTAGGGTCAGTGTCACTATGTATCTGTTAGGTTACGGTCAGTGTCCCTATCTTTCTGTTAGGTTACGGTCAGTGTCACTATGTATCTGTTAGATTAGGGTCAGTGTCCCTATCTACCTGTTAGGGTAGGGTCAGTGTCACTATCTATCTGTTAGGTTAGGGTCAGTGTCACTATCTATCTGTTAGGTTAGGTCAGTGTCCCTATCTATCTGTTAGGTTACGGTCAGTGTCTCTATCTATCTGTTAGGTTACGGTCAGCGTCACTATCTATCTGTTAGGTTAGGGTCAGCATCACTATCTATCTGTTAGGTTACGGTCAGTGTCACTATCTATCTGTTAGGTTACGGTCAGTGTCACTATCTATCTGTTAGGTTAGGGTCAGTGTCACTATGTATCTGTTAGGTTAGGGTCAGTGTCACTATCTATCTGTTGGGTTACGGTCAGTGTCACTATCTATCTGTTAGGTTACGGTCAGTGTCAC